>JAZHYW010027573.1:0-113070 GCA_037355805.1 Ixodes ricinus
CTGTGCACGTAGTGATGATTTCAACTACCCGACGAGGCATGGGAATCATCTCTTTCTTTCAGCGGAGTTGCAAGCCTTTATCTTGGCGGTGTTGTACCTGAATAGGTTAATAAATGTTATGACTAAAAGAAACAGTATATGATGTTTTCAAGAATTTCACAAATTATCATTTCAATATCTTCATTAGGGATGTTGCATGCAGATAATATTGGCATGAGTTTGAAGTTTAGTGCGAGTGAACAATCATGAAGAAGGTCCGCTCATTTTGTTTCTTGATGTTGATGCCTTCTTTGAAATGGAAGAATTGCAATGTATTTTTCTTCATGAAGCAATGCTATTTTGATTATTGCTTCCATTTTGTCACAGCAAGGATCAAAAGAGAAAAAAAAACTTGTAAAAGTTCCGTCCATTCTATGTGTGTGCCTTGCTTCATCCTTGTCTTCATTGCTTTTTCGTGATCTTCTAATTCATTATGCAATCATGCTTTTTACAGCGAAGCTGTATACCTCTATCAACCAAGAAAAGTTTCGTGTCGTCGTTGTAAGCAAAAAACTCCCGGCAAACAAATGAAGGCAAAACAGCGTATCTCCTTTGAAATCAGGCATAGAGCATACAGCTCAGTATCCGTTTCAATAACGAAAACTACAAAACAAGCATCAAAACCACATGATGCATGATGAGGCTCGTGTGGCAAATAGGGACACCCTACCACCCGTTCCGGTAAAGATTAGGTTTGCAGCTGCTTCGAAAGGGGTTCGCCTAATTCCAAGCGCTCGTGTGAATTGCGAACCGCTATATGCAAGATAACGGCGCCTGCTGCCGCGGCGACGGCAGCTTGCGACGTGGGGAGTGTCGTCACTAGCCTTCCATATAAACAAGAAGGACCCGCCTGTACCCCTGTCACCTTACGTCCGGACGCAGCGAATGATGTGATACACTTTCGGCGCGTCGCTGTGCCCCTTTCTAAGGTCACGTGACACTCACACGGCCTCCGATTGGCTCTGATGGCTCGTAACATCCGCTGCGCTTAAGCGTAAGATGAAACGGAGTATAGCAACTGATTTCATTGTTGCGTCAGCACCGCGATTAATAGGCCTCGCATAGGTAGGCCTCCCGAGGAGCAGCGTGAATATTAGGAGCGGCAAAGGGAAAAGAAACGGCAATACGACCAGCGGTGGCGTGCAGCGACCGGTGGTGGCATTTCGTATAATGCAGTATGCAATCGTTGCAGGTGATACCACAGCTTCGTTGACCAACCATCTTCACAGCGTGGATTGGAGCCCCAATTTGTTTTTTTTAAATTATTTTACAAGTCTTTGTCTCTTTGATTCTTGCTGTGTCTAAAGAGCCGTGCCCTCGAATTAAGCCCGGTGCAAACCTTTCATAGAACTGTGTATAAAAATAAATCCTTTAGAGAGAAAAAAAAACTTAAACCGGTGGCAATTCGTTTATTAGATATCGCTTCGGGAAATGGTGGTAGACACTCTCCTCTGCAAAGTGCCTAAACAATGCTTTCTGGACATCAACTTGTGAAGTGTTGCAGAAATCTTAAAAATGAAGACATGCTTTCTTTCATCAAAGCCATTCGACAAGTTTAACAGAGAGCTCACATTCGAGAAGTGTAATTTTGTGTGGTGAACAGCTAGTGAACAAGTACATTAACAAAACTACGCGTCAAAACCCGTTGAAATGTGTGGCAGAAGTAAAATGTGGATTGCTTCTACATGGATCAGAATGAGTTCTCAGCAGCTATATGACCAATTCTGTTTCTTAACAGCCATTTGACAACGTGGAGATCACTTGAGAAGCTGAAATGCATGGCGGCACCAAAGTGTAGAAAGCATTCCTGATTTTCCATATTTCCATATTTATTTTGCTGTTCAATAGACAAGTACATACTGCATGTCATTTTGTAAACAAGTAATTCACTACAGACAACACAAAACTGGGAATAACTGCTAGTAAGCATACAGATAACTTACTTTACATATTAGGGGTCAAGAGCTTGCGTCAATAAACGTGCGTGCGCACTACACATGCTTGCTTGGGTCTTTCACGCCAAATTAACTGGAGGATTGTTAATTTTCGGTAAACAGGAGAACCCACCTGAGAGTTCATGCAAGCAACGGTATTGAAGTTCTTATAAATGTCTGCATAAACGCCACCGGGCTCTTTTATACACGGGTGCGTGAACCCAGTTACTCGAAAGAGGCGGATGATTTCGGGAGGGCTGGGGAAGTGGACGGATCTGAGCCGTCCGAGCGAGAGATGCTTGACGCTGAGACGCGTCACTTTCCCGCTTGCACGGCACGACGTCAGTTGTGAAATGTTGACAGCTAGAAGCATCCTCCCAGCAAACGTCGCCGCGTGACGAGCAACTGTAGCTTGGGTATCAGCGGCAGCCACCTGTTCTCGCCGTTCGGATCAGGCGGTTAAGCCACGGCTGAGCTGCTCCAGCCCCGTTGCCATTCGTAGTCGTACATCACGGTGGAATGCATTCGATCACGGATGGATGCCCGCTTTTCTCGGCGAGAAATACCCATCCCGGAAGGCAACGCGGCAATTGCAGAAGACAAATATCGAACGCGGCGATCCCATATGCGACACCACATCGGCCAGCCGCCGTGTTGAAATGACTACGAAATCGCGTTCAAGGTAGGTCCAACCCAGTCTTGAAATTTGGGCACTTCAAGTTCGCTGTAAGATCGGTTCAAGTTAAGGTGCATTTATGAAGCGCGCTTGCTCGTCTGAAGACGAACTTGAGCAAGTTGAGGCTCGGCTTCAAAGCAAGTCATATCTATGAATTTCGGGGTGAAACTGGTGGACCGTTTCCTTCTACACTCCTGTGTATGTGTGTGTTTCGCTTGTTTTTTAAGTGTGCCAGCACTAAGTCCGCTTGGTTGTTCCTGGATACCATAATAAACGCTGATTTATTTATTGTTATTATTTTTATTACTAATATTATTATTGTGATTTTTGTTATTGGTGAAATAAAGCTTTGCATTTCACCACCAAAGCTCGCGCTGTGACAAGCAAAATATAGGAGATGGTCCATTACAGTCCAAACTTTTATTTTACAAATCTAGGAGCAAACAGCAATATTCAGCGATAATCTGGATTTCGCTGCTCTTTGTAGTTCTATTATCATTTATGGAAATAAATATTCGGCTGGTATTTCTTGCAATCACATTTTGTATTCCCGCAGACTGTCCAGGAAAAGCGGTTTATGTTGTGAAACCGGTAGGAAAGGGGGAGGGGGGCAGGTTATGAGGGGGAGAATTGCCCAATGCATTACATTAGATGCCCGCGAATTCAAATCTCATCCCAGGTCAGACAGAGCTGGCGTCTGAAAACACGAAGCCCAGGGATTCTTTCAAGCCAGAAGTGATACCTGCGTTAGAATAATGAGCTCTAAGTTTTGTACGTGGATCCATCCAAGCAGATATCGCAATTTTTTGGCTGTATTATTGTTTTCATGTCTTTGTATTTGGGTAATATTATTGTTATTTTTATCAACGACATTTGTGAATGTGTACATATTAAGTTCAATTATTTGCGGACGATTGTTTAGTCTACAGAATGGTTGAACTTGACGCGGATGCTTGAGTATTTCAAGACGATTTAAAACTACTGCAAGGTTGGTGTGACCGCTGGGAAATGAGATTAAATATAAAAATAAATGGGTTACAACTCTCTGTAGTGAGAAATGAGAGCGCAACTCTTGAGGAGGAGAAGGGGAGGGTAAGGAAGTAAGGGTATTGCCCACCTTCTCCCCCGTACCCTCTCCTCCTCCTCCCTCCTCCCTCCTCCTCCCCCTCTTCCTCCTCCCTCCTTCTCCCTGCGTACTCTCCCCTCCTCATCCTCCTACCCTCCCTTCCTCCTCCTCCTTCCTACCTTCCCCTCCTCCCATAGTTTCCCCGAATAAATTTAGCTGCAGGATAGACGCTACGTGACCTAAACACCAATTTTGAGTTTCCCCACTAAATTTAGCGGGGATGATGATGGCACATGACTTTGTGTCACGTCACCTATGACGAACTTCAGTTTCTCTGCTAGATTTAGCCGGAAAATTGACGTCAGGTGACCTTTTCACTGATTCAATTTGGTGCTAAATGTAGCGGGGAGTTGGGAAATTGAATTGGTGTTGAGGTCACTTGACGTCAACTTTCCCGCTAAATTTAGCGCGGTTACGCTGATGCCGCGAAGCCAGAAAGGAAGCGCCTAAGAGCTGTGCTCTAGAAAAGAAGGTTTAAATATGCGTGCTTTATGACGTAATATATCTTGCCCAACTGCAGATGGACTCAAAAAATGTCTTAATTGAACGTGTAGACAGCTAAAGGTAACTGGGTATTTATCATTCGTCCAGTTTAATATGGAATGATCACTTACTGTTCTAGTAAAAGGGTGAACTTTGTCCGCAGGAATTTGAAAAATAAACCCCCTAGCAAGAAAGAGGTGTTACATTTTTCTTTCATCAGGTCCATTCAAGGCTATGCATATATCACATGAGACCCGCCACAGAGTTACCTAGTACAAACGTTAGAGAAAGTTCAAAACCAGGCATGCATTAAGGTTTGCAACAGGAGATTACAGCCCTTTAGATAAGTTGTACAGAAGTGAAAAATATATAAGTTTGGATGACACGTAAACATCGGCAAAGGTGTTTAAGGTTGAAATGTTTTCACAGTTTATCACGGAGGGACAGGCATGGCACCAAGTTCGTATATACTGGAGTAGCGTTATGTATCTGCAATATTAGATAACTCGAAAAAAGTAGCAGTTTCGATATCTAACTGACTTTTTCTTCATACATTTTTGTTCAAACTAATTCGCTTTCACAACTAATCTGGACTTCTGATGACGTTGTTTTCTATTGAAAATTAGAGTTTTAATTAGTTAAACAACTGTATTTACTTATTTGTGCTTGTCTGTGCACACATTTTGATAATGTTCATTATGTGTAGAGTCTTCGTACCCCCATGGGGCATAATGCCTAACGTTGTATTGTAGTAACAAAATGTATTCTTCAATGTTTTTTTTTATTTGTTGTGCATGTGCATAAATTTTGAATATATTGTGCATACACGATTCATGTTCTCCCCTGCATAATACCTAACGGCGCAGCCGGTTTTTGTATAAATATAAAAATAAATATATAAATAAATGAAGTAGTCTGACCTTAGGACACGTCGTTTTCTTGACTGCCTCTGTGCATCGCGGTGATTGGTTTATTGAAATCATTTTGTGAAAGATACTGAGGGAGATTTGAAGTGTATATCTTTAGCACATAAGCCTATTCATGCAGGCCTCAATATTAAGTAAGAAATTGTGTTCCTTATTTGAAAGCATACAAGACCGACCGCGATTTATATTTTGAGTGATGAGGGTAGGATGTAACATGCTTTTAAAGTTTGTTCTGCATCAGTTCCTCTACATGTTCATGCGTTTAAACAAACCGTTTGTACAAAGCTCTGTAGTGCATTAACGCAAAATATCGAGTTTTAGGTAACAGGAAAAATGTACTAGCTCTACCAAATAATAAAACTAATTGGTCAAAACAAAATTCGATGAATCTTCACACCGACAGCCGGCAAGTTTTTGTAAACAGTTCTTACGACCAATCGAAGCATCAGATATGTAAAGGTTATAGCGTACGATATATTTAATATACTGATGTACCTTACACTCATAAAAAGGTGGACTCCAAGTTTAATATACTGATGTACCTGTACACTCATGAAAAGGTGATCATGAAAAGGTGGACTTCCAAATACGCGACCATTCACAACCAGATCTCTTCACAGACAGCGGCTTTGAATATCCTCATGTAGCTCTTGCCTTTAGTCTGTGTTATTAAAACAAACAAAAAACAATTGACCAAACATATTTTCGTAATAATTCCTTTTTTTTTTGCGCACATGGGTGTGTATTTGTGATCAATATATTGAATGCATGTTTCTCTAACTTTATGTATTCTGGCGTTGGCGATGAATGTACTGTAAGATAAGCCAATTTAATCCGTTTAAATTTCGTGCTTCTTACGGCTTCATCTTACAAGCTAGTATGTTAGCACAAGCTTGTACTTAATATGATTGGCGTGACGAGTTCGGAAGTAGCAGCAATCGTTACTACGGAGGCTAATGGGCAGGGCAGTTGCGCACGCGGTAAACGTGCATGTGTCTTCTGCATTGGCATTTTCCTTAAATTTAAACATAAAACCTAACAAGCACCTACTGGAGTTTCGGGAAGTTCAGCGGAATATTGCGGGGAGTGGTGTATTGTTTCTGGCGGTGTCTGTCTTTTGCGCTGAACGTTTATAAATTTAAATACCCAACTGTGTCCAGCTTCCGTCACAACACAAAATGTCCCTTGGCCGCAACAGACAGTCACGCACTCGAATAAGTGCATACTTTATTTCGAGGTTTAAATAATGTAATATCTGGCAGCGCACCGCGATTTATATCTACTTCATATTGAAGAAACATGTGTGGTCTTGTTAATGAACCCTTGCTTCCATAGTGAAGGTATAGTATCCCGACTCAATTTGCTTGGAAGTTAAGGAACATAGCTTAAGTTAAGAAGAAGTGAGTACTATTTGTGCATGTTTTTGTCAACTATTTATGCTAGATGTTTTTGCGATATTTATCTGATGGTTTTAACTTGGAAGTGTAGACAGAATAAAATATCGCTTTCTCGTTTGTACCTCTGAGAATACAAAAAATGATGATGCCATTATATTCCTAACGAGCGTGTTGGTAAGATGTACTAGAAAACAGAAAGTATAAAACATAGAGACGACGAAACTCAGACGAGTACATTCTTTCAACTCACGAAAAGTTTTTTCCATGGGGTGCGAACGCATGTTCCCCTGCGCAGACCTAGGGAAAGGGGGAAAGGGCAGAGGCAGAGGGGGAAGTAGGAGGAAGGAAGGAAGGGTGGGAGAGGTGGCTGGGTGCGTCGACCCAGTTGGGGTCGGGCCGCTCACCGAGGTCGCCTAATCACCCCGGACAGCTCTCGGCTCAGATAATCTATCTCTCTAGTCAGAGAGGGCTAGCGAGGGGGAAGAGACATTGACATTGACCAATGAACATGCCAGTTCAGCTAGCATTTCGCCGTTGAAGAAACGATTAGCAGTATCGATGTTGGATTAAAAACAATATCTGCTCGCCTGTATCAGAAAACCAAGTTATCCACCTCTGAAAGCTTCATAACGACTTGCAACTTAATTCACAATCTTCATTTCCGTTAGCCATATAGCTGCTTGCGTTTAGGCACCAAGCACAAACACGTTTGAGTTATATCACATCATTTACTTCTGACCTACAATGTGCACCGTAATGACATTTTTGTTTATATATATTCTATAAGAATGTGTGTGCGTACGGAAACGTTGAGCCAAAGTATGTGTGCAAATAAGAGTCTCAGCCGTGCGGTGGTATAACCGTCGATGAGGTCACGCCATTGAGAATGGGTGGGCGGTCGCGAATACTTCCAGCTTTCGTGAAAAGTTTAGACATCGATTTTGTTTGAGCGACGTGCCTTTCCCGCGTGACCAAACTTTCACTGCGCGCCTAGAAGAATTATAAATATCGGGTTTTGAACTGCGGTGCACGCTCAGACCGACATAAACTTTGCTCGCCTTTTTGCTTTAATCTTCGGCTGAAAATATGTGCGCGCGCTAGAAAACGTTTGCCTAGCTCCCAGTTATGTTGCGCAGTTGAGTGCAGTGCAATTGTCATGTCGACATTCTTAAGAACACTGCTAAGAGAAGAAGCGAAAGGAAATAGTTAACCGAGCGGCCAATCTAAAGCAATTTTTCGGACAGTTCCAAATTTCCCCACGCTCAGTTCAAATTCGACTCTCGCAGTGCTGATACATTTGCGGAGAGAAAGTTGCAATCTGCCCATCGTTCGAAAATGTACGATATTCTTCCCCTCTCAATTCAAATTCCAATCTCGCAATACGAATAAATTTACAAAGATAAAATTTTCAATGTGTTTAGCCGACAGAAAAATAATGATATTAAATAAACGATCAGGGAAGACTTCCCCCCCCCCCCCCGCCCCGCGGGGATTCTGGACTCCCTGTGTCGCCGGTAATTCGGCCGGCTCAGATGCAAGTGGGACACGTGAGGAGCCCTCTCCAGGTGCTCGAGGCCGGCCTGCTAGAAGTAAGCAGCCCATGGCAGCACCGCGAAGACCACAACTGCGAAGAATGCTGCTAGGCAAAACACACATATCATAATCACCATCACTTTCATCTTGTATATTGCATCTCACATAATCACCGCAGGCATTCTTGGTACGATGTTGGCTTTCTCCAGTGACGCGGCTCTCCTGAGCAAATAAAGATTATTATTAGAATTACTATATTATTATGTTAAAAAAGCAAAAAAAAGCAAGCTGTCACCGAGCTTATAAAATATAATTTGTTGCATTACTAATTATTAAATCGTTGCTCTAAGAAATTCGTCCCTCAAAAAGCTTCATACCACGGGAATGTCCTGCAGCAGCCGGACTTAAAGGGACCATAAGAATACATTTTCTGTTGCCAAATTACTTTTAGATTAACCCTCTATTGCAGTGGTTCTCAAATGGGGGTCCGCGGACCTTTTGGGATCCGCAAAGAAATTCTAGGTGTCCGCGATGCCCTGCCTCGTCAGTCAAGCCCAACAATAAAAGTTGTCTTTTTTTTTCAGATTGAAAATAAATGTTTTAGTTTTCCGGCGAGCTTTTTTACTGTGAACGTCAATAAGAAGGTATACTTCACACTAGCCCTTAGTTATATCCATTCATTAAATCATTATTATATTTAACCTATACCTTTCCTCTCCTCTCACCACGAACGTGGTCCTCCATTATCTCCGCCGATCCACAAGGGGTCCGCGAAACATCGATGGTTGAGAACCACTGCTCTATTGAATGAATTATTAAAACGCTTCCTTAAAGGGGCACTCAAGCGGTTCTTGGGAAAGCTACTTTTTGGTGCGATGGCGTTAAGGAAGTGTCAGTGAATGAGTATCTTCAGTTTTGGAAGGCACAACCGCCTATTAATCACGCAGGAATACAATACGTGCGGACACTTTTCTGTTCCTGCGCCGACCAATGAAATGATCGTATGTTTGAAAAGTTTGGCGGCCTTTCTTTCCCCGCTTCGTTGGAAACAACCGCAGCGACAGACCAATCACAGGTGGAGGAGAACTGGTTGCGCGCGTTGCATGCCGGTCGTGCCGGTCGTGCCGGTCGCGGGCCGGCTCCTTCTATCTGCGAACATGGCGTCGGTGGTGATCGGTGGCGTGGTCGACGTGGTGGAGGCTCATCGTTCCGCTAAGAGCGCTATCCTTGACTGTGCATTTTCGTCGTTTGTCGCTATGATAACCCAGCACGTACTTGAAAGGAAGATCCACCTACTCGTGCGGCGATGTCGTGGCGGCACTCTCAAGACAGCAGAAACGCCCGTGCCGCCGTGTTTGTTTACTTCGAATACAGTGGTGCTTTCTAGGCATTTGTGTCCTCGAACATCGCCCGGATATCTTATTTGGCGCATTTCATGCTCGTGCTCAAGTTCAAGGTATTACTGGCGCGTACCGTGTAAAGGATGCGAATTTTCACGCGTTTTCATCACCGGAGAAAAGTGATTAGTGTTAGCAATCCTGAACGCTCGCAACGTCTATCTGATCACGAAATCATATTTCTACGTTGCTGTATCGCTGCTAAGATTACATCGTCTTTTATAATCGTAGAAAAGGTGTGTGACGATATTTGTACAATTGACAAAGTCGTGTATTAGAGTCGTGATCGTCCAAAACGGCGTACTGAATCTCTTTATTTTTCGTTTACTGTACCCTGCAAGCCTATCATGAAAAAAAAAGAATAAAGCTTTAGGCTATAGAAAACTGTCTGTCTATATTCTGTTACGGCATTGAGTGGCAGTGCGTCCACTATTTAGAGGCGCCGCTGAAACAGCTGACGGCGGCGTAGAAGTGGTCGCCGTGCTGACGACCCGCTGCGCTTGTTGCAGGTGGTTGCAGGTGTGTGTACGCGCGGCGCAGAGCGGTCGTTCCGGTCGCTCCGGTTGCAACGGACGCAGTCGTAGGTAACGCGCTCGTTGCACATGTCTGAACCAGTGTGGCGGAATGGGCACCCCCATTCCATTCCAATTTCATTCCGGGGAATTAGAGTTTCCGATAATTCCATTCCTTTCAACTCCTACGAATGGGGACACTGGGCCCATTCCCACTCCTGGAATGGCTGAATCGTTCCATTCCATTCCTCTAATTCCTAAACGTAAAAAAGGCACTTGACAGCTACATTGTGTTGCAGGGTTGGGCAGAAATACTCAAAAATGTATTTGGAAATACAAATACTGGGACAGATGAAAATAGTAGCTAAAATACTGATACTCAAATATATCTGTAAAAATGCATCGCGATACGCATCGGAAATACATTCCAAAAAGAGGCAAAAAGTCTTTGGAAATACAAATACATGAATACATTTAGGGAGGGCACAAATACAAATACTGATAATGCAATACATTTTTCAAATTTCTTTGAGACGCCAACTGAGATGAGGCTTTAAGTATGAAGTGGAAGTTTTTTTTGTCCCAAAATTAATATCCCGCAGGCTTGGCACTTCGCCTTGAAGGTAGTGGTTCCGGACGGAGAGGAGTTTTCAATGGGTTCAAAAAAACGTTCCATCAAGGATTGACCGCCGTCCCTTCCCTGGCATCCTGTCTGTCTGACGAGTGATGCGAAAAGACTTCGACCTCTAAATATATTCCATCATAACATCACCACTCCCCTGTCCAATAAGGGCGCCCCTGTCAACACTGATCACATTTCGTCACGGTGGAATGAACTAGTATTTTTTATCTATAGGTGTTGCCTTGAACATGAAACTTTTCTCACGCTGCTGTATGAAAGGACATTACGTACTTTCGTTCTAGGTGACCTCGTTGAAGATCATGTAGGCAGTTGCATTTAGAATTTTTGAGAATAGTGGACCACCTAAGCATCCTGAAGCACATGTCTTATCTTTTGTTACGGTTGAAAAATCGATACGGTGGCATCCCTGTTGTGACGGTCCTTCGTGCCGACCCTCCGCCTCCAACGCATGAATGGCAGTCCTCAAGTTTCGTCTAGCATCATCCCAACAGAGACCTCGTGGATTGCGACCTGAGATGGCCGGCACAGGTGCGAGCTCTCCGAGAAACAGCGCGCTCGAGACGAGTCGCAGGTGTACGAAGTCTGGATCGGCACAGCGAGGCCAAGTCTGGCCTCCTTCCTGGTTATCGGATCACCAGAGCAGCGGGTCACGTTCACGTCGACTGATGACGTACCCTTGAGCAGTGCAATATTACAGGCCCAGACGCATTCGGATATGTGTTGAATTTCACTGCTTCAGTCATCCTACTATTTCAAGTCAACCACCGCCAGACTCGTGTTGCAGCGGACTGTGACTCAGCTACTCGGCCACAGGCCAAGCAACACTTCCTTTGATTTCCTATTTCTCAAGGCTCTAACTAACTAGAAGCGGGCATTGAATGCTAGTAAACAATGACTCATGCAATCTCTAGGGACCTGCGGTAGAAGATGCTCCGACTCAACTCCTGGTACGCTACCTGTTTCGAGTCCCGACTACGCAACATTTCTCAGAAGAGAAAAATAATTTGTAAAATCGGAAGGAACCTTGCTCAGCATAGTAACAATGCACCAATATCTCCTTGACCCTAATGCCCTCAAAAATAAAAAGAAAAAAAAAGGCGTTCGGACTTGTATTTTGTTTTTCGGGGGGGGGGAGGGGTAATTCTCAAGAAATGTAACGAAATACATTTCATCCTGATTGTATCGCGATAAAAAGAAACATTCCACATGTATTTGATACAGGAATAGAGATACTGGTGAACAAATGTATTGCGATACAGAAATACAGATACGAAATGTATTGCTGAAATACGATACTGCCCAACCTTGTTGTGTTGCCGGCATAAGCAACTGAAAGCTGACATTATCAAACGCATAGACAATTGCAAAAAAAAAGCTAAATGCCTCAGAAAAGCACTGATTTTACTAAGCTCACGGTGCTGGATTGCCTGGGGTGACTCGTAGCGTCCGCAGCGGTCCATCGCAAGGTGAAACAAAGTATGCAGAGACTAAAGTCAAAGGAAATGAACGGGAATCCGCTAGCTTGCTTGTAACCCTAACCCACCTGAATGTAAAAATATAACACAGAAAACAAGCATCGGAACTAAGACCAAGTAAAAGGCGGACTTACACGTAAAAATGCAGTATAAAAAACAAGCGTCGGAGCAAAGCGCAAGAGGAGAAGAGAGAAGTGAATCTCGCTTTGTTTTAATGCCGAAGCAAACCCAGATTTCGCACTTCAAAGGAGTGCGCGCGAATGAACGTGGAAGGCAGCAGGGTTGGCCACCTGCTAAACAACGCTCCTCGAACTATAAGAAAACAATAACTGATCATCTTTCGGCGGCGCGCGAGTCAACGAGTTATCGGAGCTCTGCGAGTTATGAGTCGCCCCCGCTCCCAGATCTCAGTCTGTGCGCGCGCGTGCTTTCTCCATGCCGTCAAAAAAAGAAAAAAACAAAGCAAGACAAGAAGGACGATGAGGAGCCGTGCATGGCGGTTTCTTCTATGCCGCACCCTTCGTTTCTTTTGCTTGGTGCTTGGTTTCTTGTTTCGCTCTCGTGTAACACCAGTGAAGCCCGTCGCCAGCGCGTCCGTGAAAGGCGCCACCGCCGACCCCCCCCCCCTCTTCTCCCCCCTCTGCTCTTTGCTTTGACGCTTGTTTTTTGTATTCATTTTATTTCTGAACAACTGACTCGCTGACTGGCTCGGTATAGCTGAACGTAACCCCCCCCCCCCCAAAAAAAAAAAAAATAAATATATATATATATATATAATTAAATAAATAAATAATAATAAATAAATAAAAAATATAAAGAACCGGGCCCATTCCATTCCCACTCCATTCCGGGCAAAAGGCATCTAATTCCATTCCCATTCCATTCCCCTCAACGTTGCCGCCATTCCATTCCCATTCCATTCCGGGGTCGCGAAAATGCGGAATGATTCCGGAATCATTCCAACTCCGGAGTGGCAACTCCGCAACACTGGTCTGAACCAGCCACCTCCCGAGGCGAAAGTCAACGTGGCGACATCGTTTTAACCCGAACACGACTCCGAAGCGCTGCTATCGTCCACATCGCACGTCGGAGTGGCGTCATAGGAAATCATCACCTGGTCGGGCTGTCCGCCGAAGAATGTCAACCTCGAACGGCGTCAGGCCCTCGAGCGTATAGAACTCCGCCATGATCGAAGCTCGAATAACAAAGAAGTTCGGCCGGTGCGGCTACCTCGGGATCGCTGCGCGACGGAACGTCGTCCAACGCCATTGGCCCGAGATCGTTTTGATATGCGAGCGGTGACCAATGAGAGTGGTTTCGTTTTCGGATGGATCCGCGGTTTGGCGGCCTTCAAATACATTTTTATTAAAGAAATAATCACAGTATGATTATATTTTTTGGTTTCTAGGGATACTTGGGGCGTCTAGATTCAGTTGTCATCATCAAAACACGAACTCAAAAACCACTTGAGTGCCCCTTTAAGAATTATTTTTCTTCAAAATATTAGAATTGGAGCAGATGTATACATTTGTGAAAAAATTCACGTTTATTGAACGTGTTTTTAACAAAAAACAGATGTGTGTCATATATGGCACACTATACACGTGGGATGCCATTCTTGGCACGTAGCGTTAAATCAGCGTTCTCTATGCTGTATGAAAAGACGCGAAACAGTTATTTCCAGCATTCAAACAGAGGTGAACCTGGTACTTGGAACACCGCACGGACGATTTTTTTAACACAACAGATGCTCGCATCTTTTGCCTTCTATCGTCAAACTCTGGCCAGTGCCCCACTTGATCTCTTCGGACACCTTTACCAGGTGCACTTTCCGCTGGTCCACGAGCCTTCTTCGTTTGGGGCTGTGCTTGAGGGCTGTGGGAGGATGGCCTTCCACGCCTCTTGTTTGGGATAGACTTGTTCTGACGGGTCAGGCTTTCGGCAACTTCTGCCTTGAATTTCGCAATTGCAAGGACCTTCTGTTTCTCAAGCTGGCCCTGTGACCTTCGGTACAAAAGCCACGCGGCTACAACTGAGAGATCAAGCACATGTTTGAAGATTCTGAAGTACTATTTCTTTAAACCTTATTTGGATACGGTAGAGGCCAAGGAGGGAGTCAGGGAGGTCCACACTCCAACGTGCTTGTTGTACCTTTGTACAACATCGGGGCAGTCGATGTCCGTGAAGTCCTCTTTAGCAGAAAACCAGCGCCTTGCTTTTTGCACTGGAGATTGCCCCGTGAAAGTAGAAAGGAACTTCACTGCGCGATTCTCAAACCAGCGCACGCAGGAGAGTTCAATGCCGTCTACTTCGCCCATTAGTTCCTCTGAAAAGCCTCTTCTTCTTTTCTTTAGCTCTTTTTTGGACTTCAGTTGACAACCTCGCAGCCTGTTCCCCCGGACAGTCCCTAGCGATAGTATTCCGGCTTTGGTCAGCGTTACTTTCAGCTTCGGGCTAGTAAAATAATTGTCAATGCACACCTTGTGCTTGACATGATGTGGGACCGGCCTAATGAGACGAAGAACGACGTTTCCGCTGGCACCGCAGTCGGCAGCTTTGTCTATACCGATATTCTCTTTGCCACTGTAGAGTCCAAAGTTATAAAGGAAGCCAGTGACTCCAGATAAGACAAATATTTTGTACCCCCATCGATGCGGTTTTTTGGGGTTATATGGCTTTAGTGTACTCCTTCCTTTGAATGCGCAGATTTGCTCGTCCACCGAAAGGTCTTCGTCAAACGGGACTGACAGACAGCGTTGTTTTATGCTTTCCATCAAAGGCCTAATATTGTGTTGCCTGTCGTGACCGTCTTATCCTTTCGGCACTGCGGTGAGGTTGTCAGCAAAGTGAAGAAAATACTTCACCTCTTCCCATCGGTTCACAGGCATCAAACTCCCCACTTGGGGAACATAGAATCTAGGGCTCCAATTCATCCTGGTTCGTGACAGTTGGATGAGGGACATTCACAACAGAGAACAGATGAAAACCTCCGTGTCCGCGTCGGTCAGAGAAAGGGGCTTTTCTGGCCTCGATTGGTCCGAATAAAGGCACGTCTGTTCAGTGATCATACGAACAGGTTCAGGCGTAAATATGTGTTAAAAAAGTCGTAGGGAGTTCCCAGCTCCAGAACTGACGAATGCAGATAGCTGTTACCAATGAACATCAATTCAGACTTGTCGATAGTCAGATGACCATGCTTCCACATAATTCGGTCTTGATTGTTATTGCGGCTGGACCTGGTGGGAACTGTAGGTAATCCAGAATCTGTATCGCTGTCCGACTCGTCTGCTGAAATGTTTCCCTGATCTGAAACGAAAAAAAAAACACTCTTTATTAAGCTGCACGCTCTTGGATTCAAAAACACAAGAACAAGTTGAATTTGTAAACAGTGTCTATAGGACTACTAGAAACTGCGAAATACGTTGAACATTCACATGGAACACATTCCGCTGAGGGCTCGCCTCACAGGGGGTTCCATGCACTGTAGCTATCACCTGAGTTGCAGCCGCGACTCTTTCAGCAGTGGTCTGGTTAGATTATTGAATTTTACTGTCATTCGTAAAGGCACCTCAACATTATCCAAACGCACCTAAACCCTGCACTAAACAACCTAGAGCTGGCAGGTTTGCGTGGGCAGGCATCATTCAAAGAGAAGCGCCAATTAATCGCAGCAAATCACTAGCACGTGTTGCTTTTTTCTCCAACTTACATGGTAGGTCATCTCCATCCGACTCAGACAGGACGGAGTCCTCACTTTCAGATGGAATTTCACAGAGAGAAGTATTTTCCGGCTGCCTGCGCAGCCCGTAAAACGAAGAGCACTCCATGGCACAGTTTTGCTTTCGAATGGCACCGGCACCACCGGCACTGAATGGTTTTCCAAATTTGGCACATGGCCATTTTTATCCCAAAGCCGTAATTGCGTAGAAAACACTGCAGACTAACAATGAATATACAAAGTTGAAATGTCACACTAAATAGGTATAATTTTTTTAAGCTAAACTTTATGTATTCATATTGACCAAAACAAAAAGTAAAAACTGCCGTTTGTGAGACAGACTTTAACGTCCACGCCCAGAGAAAAAAACCGTTCAGCTTGCATATCTCTCTACAGATTGCGCCACCTGCTCTGTGCCGAATATGGAACATTATGAAGATCGGGCCCTGCGCTTCTTTTTGATGCTCAGACTTCTAATTTTTTATAAAAAATCAATAAATTTTATGTTCCAAATATGGAACATTATGCAATAGAGGTTAACCCTTGAATGTTTACTGAACGGCGAACAGGCATCTGATTTCGTTTCGGTTTATGAAGTTACGCATGAAACATGGAATGAACTATCGAGTTTTTCTTCCTCTCCAACTCACCACAAAACAAGCCGCGGCGTAATTTTGACGGTCGTGACATGCTCTGTCACCGGAAACGGAAGTTCTCTGGGCAGTAGGAGAATGGGAGCGTTAGCGGCGAGCTGGCGGTGTGCCACTAGGTTTTACCAGAGGGATTTACTGCGTTGATGGCGGCGATGCCACCGACATATTTTCTGAATTGGAGACTCTCATCACTGCGATAACCATGGACACATCGCATCTGAGGGAAATTCAATTAAATACGCTGTGCTACAGCAATAGCATGGGACTGGTTCCATACTCCCGTACGAAGCGCAGCAAGTCGCCAGCACGACAGCTGCTTCTTCGCCGTCAACCGTTTCCTCGGTATCTCTAAAAAGAAGGGAACGTGCTGTGACTCACTGGCGTAGCAGAAAATACAGAGTTTCCGATGGGCTCAAGCTTTGTTAACTTTTATTTTGTCAGTATAAGCTTGCATGGCACAGTTCAGGAAAAAAAATACGCCGTCTTCGAATGCGTGTGATCGTCCAAGAACTATAAGTAAAGTCGAAACACGACTTTACTGATAGTACAATCTCTGCCACACGCATTTTCTACGAATGTAAAAGAAAATGCAACTATAAGAGAGATATAGCAACTTAGACATACGATTTCGTGATCACATAGACGTTGCCGTCGTTCAAGAAATGCTAACACTAATAACTTTCCTCGGGTGATGAAAACGCGTCAAAATTCGCATCCTTCATATAGGACTTTAAATACAGTACGCACCAGTAATATCTTAAGTTTGGTCACACATATGGAATTTGCGAAATAAGAAATCCGGGCGCTGTTCGAGGCGACAAATGCATGCTAAGAAAGCAGCACATTAGTCGAAGAAAACAAAGACGACGGCACGAGCGTTTCTGTTCTCTTGAGTGTGCTGCCAGAACATCACCGCACGAGTAGATGGATATTCCTTTCAGGACGTGTGGGGTCATTATTGCCACACGCGACGAGTCCACGCCGACCACGTCGAACATCACCACCGACGCCATATTTTACAGAAGATAGGCGGCTATGCGCAGCCGCAGTCTGATCTTCCACTTGCTTCGGTTACCACACGATAGATGGCGCATAGCTCCGAGCATTATAAAATTCAGCAATTTCCGTCACATCGCTAATTATTCAACAAAATGTGGATCAGAATATTCTTTAACAAATATTTTAAGAAACATTCGACGGAAATTTTATTGTTTATGGTCGCAGTGCTGGTGAGGTAGGCTCTGATTCAATAGGCGATGTGGATTTGACAGACGTGCCGTGGCACAGCGGACGCATCGCAGTCTAAAGGCATATAGCTTTCGAAGTAAAGAAGGTATTTGAGAGTCCGCTCCTTTTTTAAAAGTTCTATAACGAAAATTCTTTTTTGGTTCTCTATTTTTCTGTTTTGGTTTTCTTTTCACACATTTTACGACGTGCAGTGGATGAAATTCGATTTCAAAATCGTTTCATGTTGCTTTTAAATGGTCCCCAAATTGTGCTTTACACAGGCAAGCGCAGAAGGGAATGGATATCGGTATTTTAGGCGTATCAGATCGATAGCCATACACAATAGAGAGTAATGAACGATACTCCTGAAAGTAACATTTGATTCATCTTTTCTTTTCTTTTTATTTAAAATAGCAAAAAACTCCTCACGACAAAGGAAAATCTATTTTGTTTCTTATTCGGTGAGAATCGGTCAGCCCTCTAGTTTGTGCCGTAGTAGGTTTCCTGTAGCGCATTGCTTTTGTTCGTTTGCAACACAGCGGCGGAGAAAGACAAGTGTTTTCTGGGAAAGAGTAATAGTTGCATGTTTATAACAACCCGAGCGCTATCGACAGCAGGACAACAGATCGACGTAAAATAAAATTAAAAAAGCCGGAACCGCGCAGGGTTGCGGGTGTTATGGTGAATAGAGTATTTTTCGCTCTATGAATTGCAACCGTATATGTCCTCTATAAACGAATATTTTCGGACACAAATTTAAACAGTAAAGACACACTTTTGTGCGATTTATATACCGAGGATTCAAGCGAAGACATCGATATTCTTTCTGATAAAGTGGTTGAGAAAAACATTTACAGGTTTCGGGAACAAGCTGCTAGCCACGCGGACGTCTGTAATTAATAAAAAGGAAATTACTTTAATAATTCAAAAAAGTTCCAAGTAAAGATTTACTTAGTAAAATTAAACACATGGTTCCACTTAAAAACTTACTGAGCGTTATCGAGAACCTGTAGTTTTGTGGATTCTAGGACTGCTCAAATAATGTTAAGCATGCTGTCACTAAAGCTTCCACTCGTGCAGCAGGCGCAAGACTGACGATGCAAGGACGCGGATAAAAGAATATCAACCGAGTGGCATTTTGGACGCATGCCTGGCGATTTGGCATTTATCTGATAAACCTCAGCCCCCCCCCCCCCTTTCCACACACCACACACAAAAAAAGCTATAAAAATACAAAGAAAATATTTGAAAATAACTCACGCAAACGAGCAAAACCATGTTATTCCCGACTTAGTCACCTAGGACGGCCAAACTTGTGCAAAGGGGGACATTCCTCGGGCGTGCTGCCCCTGATGTTTCATCAATAAAAACTGCATACGCCATACCTTGAGAATTGTGAGGATATTAGTATCTATATCGGTACGTATCCCAATGCGTGTAACTTCACAACAATATTTTATTCATTCTTTTCTTTCCCAGGTGGTGAGGATGCTGTTTGCGGTCGTGGTGCTTTTCTCTGTGTGCTGGCTGCCGTACCACATCTATTTTGTATACGTCTCGTACAACCCGCACGTGACATACCTGGACCACATCCAACATGTCTATCTTGTCCATGTATTGGCTAGCCATGTCGCACACCATGTACAACCCCATCGTGTACTACTGGATGAACAAAAGGTAAGACGTCAAGTTGAAAGAATATTTGGAGGGTTTGGTCAGTGTAACAACTAAAGGCTCCACATGCTTTGCGCAATTGCTATTGTTTACTTAATGTACCTTATTGAAGCTTTAGCATACCTTCAAAGTACGACCCATCGTGTGTTTTAAAATGCATGTAAGAATAATAGAACATATGATATAAAGAGTATCGAGCATTTTTTTTATTTGTGACAGGTTGTCCTAAATACGCAAGGCTATGAACTAAAGCACATTTCTGAACAGTTTTCAAAGCGTTGTTTTTAATAATTTTGTGTAACGATGAGAACAACGAAAGTCCCAGCAAAGCGATTATGTGCTGGTTTTAAATTGCTTGGATTAAAAGAAATAACGCTGAAGAAAGTAGAACTGATCAAAGAAAAGCATTTGAACATTTGTGGTTGTCATATATTGCGATCAGATGCGAACAAAAAACATTTGATACAATGTAGTACCAATGGGCGATCCTTAATTATCTGCCTTCCTTCGAGAGAGTATTTTCAACGACATCATCCACTCGGCTACTATCTTACAACAAAGTTTTGAAGAGTTATATTTGAGTCATGGATGCTTTCGCCGACCGATAATAATATTGATGCAAAGGTTTAAGCGTAGCTGCACATATAACCACTCTTTCTCGAGCTTCAGAAGCTTTCAACTTAGGCCTTAGCATTGTTGTTATAATCAATATCTTTTGGCCGGTATTTTTAATTCACTTTATTTGGGAGAGAAGCTTAATATACAAACATAATTATATCCCGAACGATGCTTGCAGCGCACGACTCATTCGAAAATGGTCTATGGATGTCTATGAAAAATTCTAAGGTGAACTATCACCGTTTATGGGACTCTATGGTCAGCCATAACGAACAATAAAACACGCTATAGCAACCCAGAGAATAACTTATGTCTCCTAAGCTATAAAATCTCGACTCTCCGGATTTTGTCAGCTGGCTATGGAATAATTAATGTTTTTGAAGCCATAAACTCGCGACTATTCAATTTCTTTAAGCGAGCTATGAAACATTGTATGTCTTTAATGCTATACATTTTCGACCATTCAATATGCATTAGCCGGCTAAAGGGCGGTCTATGTTCCTAAATCTATAGAGTCACGACCATTGCATTTTTTAGCCGACTCAATCGTGTTTGATGCCACCAAAGGTATATGCCCCTGACCTTTCAAGGTGTGGGCCCGCTATAAAGATATGTACGTCTCCAAGCTATAAACTGCGACCAGTTTTTTTCTGTAGCTCGCTCAAGGGGGTTTCATGTGCTAGCTATAGACCAGCGACCGTCTTAGCACTGCAGAGTAGGAAAGTGGACGATAGGTATTCATGATCTTGCTCGTACGATAATTTTTTAGCTGGCTTAATGGGGCGTACGCCGCTGGTGCTATAATCCAGCGATCACAAAAGCATCCCTAGCTGCCTAAGAACAATTGCAGGTATTGCCGGCTGCTCTCCCTTCGGATTACCTTACCCTGGCGTTGACGTCATCTGAATCTTCAGTTTTTAGCTACAATTATCTTTGTCTATCTCTTCCAGTGTATTTTTATGAGATACTATTCCTAGGAGGTCTTGGGCCCTAGGCAGAGCATTCTCGGTACGCAAATATTGTAATTGATGACAGTGCTATCGCATAGAACTTACGAACAAAACTTGACACAGAACTAAGCGGCACCGTAACTTTTGCAAATCGCTGATGACAACAAAACATTTTACGTTTTAGGCCGGTTACGCAAAGGCCCGTCTTTATTAACAAAACTTCTACCGACTTTAAACCATGCAATCCTAAATATCACAACGATGCAAGACTCGTCAATGTTGAAGTTTGAAAACTGCGAACAACAGCAGGGCACATAAATTGAAATTTCTTGGTATAAAAATAAGATAAACAACTCTCTCTCTCTCTCTCTCTCTCTCTCTCTCTCTCTCTCTATATATATATATATATATATATATATATATATATATATATATATATATATATATATATATATATATATATATATATATATATATATATATATGGGTGGTATATCATCAAATCGTGCAGGCAAAAAGGGTCGAATTTTTAATTTCGCTGAAAAAAATATATGTTATGGCGTCGTCTCTAAAAACGCAGTAGCCACAAACGGCAAGTCCGTCGGATTTTTTGTTCTCGACTTACGAATTTTAAAAGAGGCCGCGGCGGAAAGCAGTGTTTTTCACATCCGTCGTGGGTCGGATGTTTCGCTCGATCTCCCGTCGTGGATTTTCAGTCCACATTATATTAACTTTTTTCAAGCACTCTGTGGGCACAGGTAAAAGGCTCTAATACCATGAAATAATTTTAGGCGTTTTGCTTTTTTTCTGTAAAAATGTCAAAAACGCCCCCTCGGTCAATTGTTGACGAACTTTGACAATTAAATACTGGCGATCTACTTGGGTTACATCAATATTTTTTATGTCTATGGAGAGCCCAAAACACGCTCTTTATAGATATTATAAAATGATTTACCTGTATTAAATAGCCTTTGCGGGACGTTTACGTTAATGTTATGCGAAAACCAAAAAGTACCAATTTTAAGATCGATTTTCTCAAAAAACCCATTTTTTATTTTTTTATTTTTTGTTAAAATGTAGATATGATAGTTGTCTACTCGAAAAGCAAGTCGAGAAAGTGTATATTTTGTTTGTATGTTCTATATTTAAGCCTCAATATCGGAAAAAGACGTCTTCGTTTTGCAAGACCTAAGTCAGACAAAAAAAAAAACGTGCGCTTCTATGAATTGTAAAAAAGTTTTCTTGAATTTTTGTCTGCGTTTTGTAATCAATTATAAACGCATTTTGTGGTATTGAATAGTTATTTATGTTTTGAAAAGAGCAGGAAACCACGAGAAACATATCTAATCAAATCAGCAGGCCTAGTAGACCTTCAATATCGAAGAGGCACAGACGTTGTATTTTTTCGATTGATAAAACTTTCACTGTAAACTAGCATGACTAGCTATTAGCTGTCATATTACTAAGACATGAAAAGTCACCACGTCATTGATCTATTATATACAATTCTTTCCGAAACCAAACGCTAGGGTTTGTTCACCGCACATCGCACAGATCACCAGGGAATATCCTTTCACTTCCGTAATACACAAAAGTGATGACACAGAAACGATCCGAAACACACGGAGAGATTGTCACGGAGAAGGGTAGGGAATAAAAATAAATAAATAAGAATAAAATTACCCAACTCCGATCTTAACGAAAATTGCGGTAAAAAAATAAAAGATTTAGGTTCGAGCCGTGGCAAGGCGATAGGTCCACGCCTGGTCAGACAAAGAAGTCAACGACACGTAAAGGAAAAAAAAAGTTAATTAAGACAGAAAAACTCAGCCGCACACGGCAAGAACAAAAACCAACTCCTCCGGGCATTCCCTAAACGGGACACAACCAAATGCGTGCGAACACGCTCTCTACAGCACCGTCAGGCCGCTACGCCATGAAGAAATAAACCCAACAAGTAAACAATGCTAACAAACAGTTAGTAACGAAACATAAAAAAAAGTTCAGCAGAACCGCACCCGAGAAACAAAGTTCAGCGGGGCGAAGAAACACACACGAAATAAAATTTAAAAAAAGTCTTAACTGACCGACGCCGAGTCCAGTCCCATGACACTGAAGCCTGGCAGGATGATGGCGTCCAGATGATGCTCGAATCTATTCTTCACTCTGTTCCGCACATCCGTCGTGGCTGTGCGGAACAAAGTGAAGAATAGTTTCGAGCAGCGGTGCGCGAGAAGGTAACCGAGACGTAACATGCCTCGAGCTTCATATCGGGAGAGGAGCTTTCGAGGTAGTTACTGCATGCAGTTACTCAAACTTTTCTTTAACCCTTCCCTTTTAAAAAAAAGAAAAACACGTCAGCCGGCGCTAACTTTTCATCTCGGGAGAAGACCACTCTTCACAAACGGTTATAGTTGCCAAGGAGGCTGACTTCGACCCAACTAGTCTCCGGGCAGAATAGACACAAGTATATTTACCAACACGCTCGTTTTTGATGCTAGTCTCCGGGCTTTGCTGTTTCCAAAAGAGATAACCCTTCGGTGCTATCGGATTTCCGCGGAGGGAGATAGAGTACATAAAATTGAAAGAATAAAACACGGAGGACAAGCACAGGACAACCACTTTGCAGAGCACGGCCATTTCTAGGATAGGGCGTTCGAAGCTTGGGCAAATACGCGGTATCGTTTCACGCGTGCACGGATGGCTGGTTTCAAAATTTTCCCACATCCCTAACGAAACCGGCCCATCTTCGTGTGCGTGCGCGATTTTCGTCCCGCGCCGCCGGTTTTAGCTCGCACGCGGCGTTGTTTTGGCAGGCAGAACTGTTGTTGACCGTCGATATTGTAAGGCCATGGTGTTCTCATCCTCCCGGGCAACAGTTACTTTGCTTTCCCTTCTGCAATACTCTGACTGACTGACTACTCCTGGGTGGCCGTCACTGTTCGCCGCGTCAACGACACATTCGTACCATTTCACTCCTCGTGACACAGGGTGCGCTGCTCGCTTTACTGTCACGGGCCGTCCTATCTAACACAACGAGCGCGAAAGGTCGTGGTCATCTGCTGGTTCCGAAAGGGCGGGACGTTCATATAGGCCAATGAAGGCCCCGAATCAATAGGACGTCTGCCGATTTCTATACATTAAAATTTACGACGCCTGCTGGTCTGTTAAGAAGTGTTGCTTTCTCTTTTGAACTGCTCCAATGTAGCTTGCCGCCTATAATAAAATTTAAATGATCAATAAATATAACAGGGTGGAACTACTGTATTTCATTTTTATGTGGGTGCGTTGAAAAAAGTCAAAAATATTTCCAAGTTTGTGAAGACGCGCAATTCGCAAGTCCGTTTCAAGCCGTAAAACACGTTTTTGTACGATATTGATGCTTAAATATAAAACATACAAACAAAATATACACTTTCTCGACTTGCTTTTCGAGTAGACAACTATCATATCTACATTTTAACAAAAAATAAAAAAATAAAAAATGGGTTTTTTGAGAAAATTGATCTTAAAATTGGTACTTTTTGGTTTTCGCATAACATTAACGTAAACGTCCCGCAAAGGCTATTTAATACAGGTAAATCATTTTATAATATCTATAAAGAGCGTGTTTTGGGCTCTCCATAGACATAAAAAATATTGATGTAACCCAAGTAGATCGCCAGTATTTAATTGTCAAAGTTCGTCAACAATTGACCGAGGGGGCGTTTTTGACATTTTTACAGAAAAAAAGCAAAACGCCTAAAATTATTTCATGGTATTAGAGCCTTTTACCTGTGCCCACAGAGTGCTTGAAAAAAGTTAATATAATGTGGACTGAAAATCCACGACGGGAGATCGAGCGAAACATCCGACCCACGACGGATGTGAAAAACACTGCTTTCCGCCGCGGCCTCTTTTAAAATTCGTAAGTCGAGAACAAAAAATCCGACGGACTTGCCGTTTGTGGCTACTGCGTTTTTAGAGACGACGCCATAACATATATTTTTTTCAGCGAAATTAAAAATTCGACCCTTTTTGCCTGCACGATTTGAGATGAAACCACCATATATATATATATATATATATATATATATATTGTAAGAAAGACAAAGCAGAGATAAAAAAGCACCGGCTTTACTGGCCGAGTCCTAGAGTAATTCTGCCCCGCGAGCTTTAGCATGAGCCACGCACCGCCCGCGCAGGCGGTGGGCTGTTGTGGATGGTAATGATAATGTGGATGTTGATGGATGATGAAGTTGAGCTGCTACAATATCCTCCCCGTAGAAGAAGATGGAGGCCTCCTGGCCGACCTTTAGGTTGGAGATGAAGTTGCGCCATGGTCGGAGCGCTAGACGAAGGGCTTTATGCGGCACACATAAACGCTTTGTAGCGCCCGGCAGCGCCGATCGGTTGACGGCTTTAGCGGGGTCACGGAGTAATTGAGAGAGGATGTTTAGATGAAGTACAGTGTATGGTCCAAGATATTTGTGGAGAAGTTTCTCGGAGAGTCCTGGCTTACGCACGGGTGTCCAAACCAAGACGAGGTCACCTGGTTGGTATACTACGGAAGTGCGATCTGTCGTCGTAACGCTGCTTTTGTTGTTGTCGGTTATCATTGGTGCGAAGGCGAACAAGTTGACGGCATTCTTCGGCTCGGCAGACTGTTTGTGCTACGAAGGAGTTTTCAAAGTTGCTGTCAGTGCACGGGAAAAGGATGTCTACGGTGCAGGACACTTCCCGACCGTAAACGAGAAAGAACGGAGAGAATCCTGTGGTAGATTAGATAGAAGTGTTGTAGGCAAAGCTAGAGTAAGGGAAGAATGAAGTGCCAATTCTTATGGTCGTTGGAGATATACTTGCTAAGCATTTGCGATAGGGTTCGAGTTGAACCGTTCGCTAAGACCGTTTGTTTGCGCGTGGTACGTGTATGTGAGTTGGTGAATAACCGCTAGAAGCAGCAAGAACCTCTTTTACGAGAACGGACAGAAACGCGGTTCCACGGTCGCTGAGGAGAAATCGTGGCGAACCATGGCGTAAAACTATGTTCGTAAGACAAAACTGTGCTATTTCTTGTGCAGTAGCTGAGATGAGAGGAGCCATCTCGACATACCTTGTAAGGTGGTCTATGGCTACCACGATGCACCGGTGGCCAGTCGAACTCTTCGGTAGTGGTCCGTAGAGGTCGATACCGACTCGGTCGAAAGACCTCTCGGGACATGGCAGGGGCATCAACTGTCCATATGACGCGTGTCGCGAAGATTTGCGGTGTTGGCAAGGAACGCATGATTGCACATACTTCTCGGTCGTTCGATACATGCATGAGCCAGAAGTAACAGGACCGGAGGCGGGCACAGGTCTTGCAAGTGCCCAGGTGACCCGCTGTGGGATGGTCATGGAAAGTCGCGAGAACGGTATCTCGTAACTGTTTCGGGATTACAAGTAGGTGCGGCGCGCCGTCAGGGAGGTAACTGCGTTTGTAGAGGAGACCATTGAGGAAAACAAAGTTGCGTAGTTTTCGGAGAAACTTGGTGTCTCGAACTGGGCTAGTGAGGGTACGAATTATCTTAGCACTTCAAGGATCTCTCTGTTTGGGCAGAGATGATATTTGTTGGTGTTAGGGAACTGACGCTAGGCAAATCGTCGTCGATGTCGTCCGTGCGGGAACTCAGTGGAAGAGGGCAACGAGACAGTCCGTTGGCATCCAAGTGTTTCTTTCCACTTTTGTGAACGATAGCGAACTGATATTCTTGGAGGCGGAGGATCCATCTGGTAATAATAATGTGGATGTTCATGGTGATGAAGTTGCTCTGTTAGAATATATATATTGTAAACGAAGAGGAGAGAGTGATTATTAAATTTTATTAAATCGAAGTTATTACACCCATTTTTCGCCAGCTCTCTTTCCCTTTCTCTTACCCTGACTTTGAGCTAATACAATTTAATAATCACTCTCTCCCTCTTCGTTTACAATGCTTCTATGGCTGCACTTGGAAATCTTCCCTCTCACCCAATATATATGCGGTAGAGCCGGTCCTCATGGGGAGGAGTGGTTTCATACATACCTTCAAAGAAGGGCACTTTCTCCTACATTTGTAAGTTCCAATGACGTGCCACATCACTGCCGCAACTCGGAATTAGCATGAGCCTTAAATCAACAACGGCTGTCGCCTACCCAGTTAAGCGAATTCAAAACTAACAGTAAAACAGAGCTGGTCAAAAGCCCGATGACACCTAAGCGCTTGTTATGAATTGTGAATGTGAAAGCATGAATGTCGGTCCTCCGCTCCCTTAGTTCGTCTGCGCCGTAGTTGTGTGGATGGCCGGCCATGTTTTGCTACTGCCGAGGTAGCGGCCGACGGCCAAGCGCGCTCTCGGGAGTGGCCGCGCCGCGCATGAGCTCGGCCGTGGAGCCTGTCCGGCGTTTGCCCGAGCGGGCTGTGCGGTCAGGCCCACAACTCGTACCGGAGGCCGGGCCGCTGCGTGCGCTGCGCGGCCATGGAGAGGGCTTCTCTGTTCGTGTTTTTGGAAATACGCCACGTGAGGGCCAATGGAAGCCTCGTTGCTTGATGACGCGCGCTAGCCAATAGGAGCCTATCCATCAGATGGCGGCTTCAGTTCGCTCCTTTGGGGCAGGAGAGTTTATGTGCCGTTTGGCGCGGCTTCAAAGCTGATAACGTCGGTTCGCTCCATGGGATATTTAATAATTTCGCATTAAAATCGAGTCCGCCGAAACCAGTGGCTGGGATGGTGTAATCGATGTTGGCTGTTGCTCTGTATCTTATTGTAGATCACTGGTACTTTGTTCTTTTTTTTGCAGATTTTTGCAGTTTGAGTAGACAGTGAGGATCTACGCAGTAAGCAGCATTTTCTGTTAGTATATCTACTTCTATATTTGAATTCACGTTATTTCTTTTTAATTTAGACTTTTTCAGGAAAGTCAAACATTGTGTAACGAAAGAAAAAGTTCGAGTCAGTTTATGAATGTTGTTTATTACTTCTACCCATTGCTCCTTACACGCCCTTTTGTATTTGCACTAAATCTTTTGCTTCCTAACTGTTTAGTGCATATCTTTCTACTGCTGCCGCCACAGCAGCTGTAGGGTAGCCGAGGACCATGTCAAGCTGATTTATCAGTTTTTTCCTCGCCCTCCTCGAATTTTTCGTTGAATGGGAAACGACACAATTTGATTTGATTTGGTTAAGGCGTTGCCCGGATAGGCGAAAATTGAGTCTTAGATCCCGGCTCCTGGCACAATTTTTCGCAAGCTCTCCTTCTCATTTCTCTTTCCCTAACTTTGATGTAATAAAATTTAATAATCACTGTCTCCCCTCTTCGTTTACAATATTGTCACAAATAAAGTCGACGAGGAGTCGAAGAGTGAACTGAAAATAGAGGTTTAATGGGTGAACTTGTGCCAACCAAAAAGAAGTAATGAAAGAGGCAGCAGAAATGCAGGCGGCGATTCGGCGGCGAAACAAAGAGCGCGAGAGCGAGACTGAGTCGACAAGGTCGCGGGTAGCTGGTTATCTACCGTGCGTCACAATCTCGAAAGTGCGGCAAAGAAGGCACGAGCGTCGCGCGCTCGGGACGAGGATGAACTGGCACTTTAGAGAACAACAAAGCAGGTGGGAAGTTACGTCTGGTGCGAGCATGAATGCGAATTTTCTAGAAGTCGGTGACCAAGCGTTGCTTTCTCGGCCCTGCGGGTGGCATGAACCCCCCTTTTAAAGTGCGTCGTCCCGATGTAACGAGAAAGGAAAACAAAAAATGGCTAAGACATATTTACGGTGAAACGAAATAAACATGCGGTGCTGCAATCCTATCGCGCGTAAAACGGCTTCAGTCGAACTACGTGTACGACTTCGGGTCGTGGCTGGCGGCGTCCTGATGGTCGGGTTCCGTCGGGGAGCACCTCGTAGTTCAAGTCCCCAAGGCGGCGGATGACCTTGCAGGGTCCGAAGCAGCGTTTTAACAGGTTTTCTCTGAGGCCGCGGCGGCGAATGGGTGTCCACACCCATACCCTGGTGTCCGGGCGTGGAACTCCACGTCGTGGCGACGAAGGTTGTACCGGCCAGCGTCCACACGTTGCTGGTCCTATTATTCGAAGACGGGCTAGCTGGCGTACTTCTTCTGCTCGTTCGGTGACCAGCTGGGCGTCGTCGGTGGCGTCGTCCGTCGGGTCGTGGGGCAGCATGGCGTCGAGCATCGTCGTCACCTTTCTGCCGTGCACCAGCTGAAAAGGTGTAATGCCGTTAGTTTCTTGAATCGCCGTGTTGTACGCAAACGTGACGTAGGGCAACACTTCATCCCAGGTCTTGTGTTCCACGTCCGCGTACATCGAAATCATGTCGGCGATGGTCTTGTTTAGTCGCTCGTCAGCCCGTTGGGCTGCGGGTGGTATGCCCTGGTCCGGCAGTGGTCGGTGTGGCTCAGGCGGAGTATCTCTTGTGTCAGTTGCGCCATGAACGAGGAGCCTCGGTCCGTAATCAGGACTTGGGGAGCGCCGTGTCGGAGGACGATAGACTCCACGAAGAACTTGGCTACTTCCACGACGGTCACCGACGGGAGTGCTTTTGTCTCGGCGTACCAGGTCAGATAATCAGTTGCCACAATTATCCAACAGTTTCCCTGCGTCGACGGCGGGAAAGGTACGAAAAGATCCATTCCAATCTGCTGGAATGGTGCAGTCGGGAAGCGATCGGTTGCAGGACACCTACCGGCTTCGTTGGTGGTTTCTTGCGTCGTTGGAATTCGTGGCACGAACGGATCGTAGAGGTGGACAGTCTTCGGGAACTTGGGCCAGTAGTATTTTTCTCGGATCCGTGCAAGAGACATACTGTAGCCAAGGTGACCAGATGCTGGGTCGTCGTGGCAGGCTTGGAAGATCTCTTCTCGGAGACTAGCAGGAATAACCAGGAGCAACGTCGAGTTGTTGTTCCCGAAGTTCTCTTTATAGAGGATACCTCTCCGGACGGCGAATCTTGGCAGGTCACGTGAGAAGACTCGGGGAATCGTACCCTCTCGCCCCTCAAAGTGGTCGATCAGTGCGCGTAGCTCAGGACCGTCCCGCTGGAGCGCTGTCATACCATGAACGCTCACTGCTCCAAGAAAATGATAGTCGTCGTCGTCGTCTGTGGCACAGTCGGTAGCTGACTCGACGGGACCTCTAGACAGGCAGTCGGCGTCGCTGTGTTTTCGGCCTGATGTGTAGACCACAGTCAGGTCGTACTCTTGCAGTCGTAGGCTCCACCGAGCGAGGCGTCCCGATGGGTCCTTCATGCTCGCTAACCAACACAGCGCGTGGTGTTCGGTGACCACCCGAAAAGAACTCCCGTACATGTACGGGCGGAATTTCGTGATGGCCTAGACGACGGCCAGACATTCCTTCTCGGTCGTCGAGTAATTGCGTTCCGCGTTCGAAAGCGTCCGGCTCGCGTATGCGATCACGCGCTGTGCACCGCCTTGTCGTTGGACCAGTACCGCTCCGAGTCCTGTATTACTGGCGTCCGTGCGAACTTCCGTTTCGGCTGATTGGTCGAAGTGGCTGAGAATCGGTGGTGACTGGAGCCGTCGCTTCAGTTCGTCAAATGCCGGTTGTTGTTCTCCACCCCATTGAAAGTTCACGGCGTCTTTCGTAAGGTGCGTGAGTGGCGCAGAAAGCTTGGCGAAATCCTGAACGATTCGCCGGTAGTATCCGCAAAGTCCAAGGGATCTTCGGATGGCCTTTTTGTCGGTGGGTGCTGGGAAGGCCGCTACGGCGCGAGTTTTCACAGAGTCAGGACTTACACCTTCGTTGCTCACAACGTGGCCCAGAAACTTCAGTTCGCCGTAGGCAAACCGGCACTTCGCCGACTTGAGGGTAAGTCCTGCGGTCCTGATCGCCTCAAGAACGGCCCGAAGGCGTCGCAAATGCTCATCAAAGTTGGCCGAGAATACCACGACGTCGTCGAGGTAAACGAAACAACTCTGTCACTTGAGGCCTGCCAGGACGGTGTCTATGAACCATTGGAAGGTTGCCGGGGCTGTGCACAGTCCAAAGGGCATCACCTTGAACGCATACAGTTCGTCGGGAGTGACGAAGGCAGCCTTTTCTCGGTCACGTTCGCCGACTTCGATCTGCCAGTACCCACTCTTAAGGTCCATCGACGAAAAGAATAGTGAGTGGCGCAGCCGGTCCAGCGTGTAGTCGATGCGGGGGAGCGGATACATGTCTTTCTTCGTTACCGCGGTGAGCCGCCGGTAGTCAACGCAGAATCGAAGCGTTCCGTCCTTCTTCTTCACCAGTACGACTGGAGAGGCCCACGGGCTGCTTGAAAGTTGAATGATGTCGTCGTTGAGCATCTCTTGTACCTGTTCCTGAATGGCCTCTCGTTCCTTTGGGGAGACCCGGTACGGCGGCCGATGCACAGGGAGCGCATCCTCGTTGGTAACGATGCGGTGTTTCGCAACTGTTGTCTGGCGCACCCTCGACGTCGTCGCAAAGCAGTCGCCGAACTCGGCGAGGAGGTCTCCGAGCTTTCGTCGTTATGTGGCACTGAGCTTGGGGTTAACGTCGAGCTGCGGCGGCGGTGTACTTTACGGCAGACACGGCGAGGGCTCGTCGGAGTTCGCGGCGATTTCGGCGTCGGCACGGAGTTCCTTGACGTGTCCTACAGCGGCATCTTTCGTGAGGTGCTGCGGCTCCGGTCAAACGTTCGTCACGAGGACCACAGAACGTCCATACTGCGGCTCCGCTACACCCCTTGCGACGCCTATTCCTCTTCCGAGAAGCAGTTGGACGTTGCCTTCAAGAAGGACTTTCTTGCTAGCAACTGCATTGGTCACGACGGGCACAAGAACACTCGACCGGGGCGGTAGGTTCACGTGGTCCGTAATGACTCGGACGGCGGCTGGCGAAGGTTTTGGATCCCTCCGGAGGTCGAACGGGCTTTCGCAGCGTCAACCTGTTTGCTCCAAGGACGATCACGGCACCGTACTCACAGAGGAAGTCCATGTCAAGGATGACGTTTCTCGAACAGTCTTTGAGGACGACGAATTTCACGGAACAGGTCTCCCCGTGGATGTACACGCGCGCAGTACATCTTCCCACTGGAGTGATGAGATGTCCGCCGGCGGTTCGTATTTTCTGGCCATCCCACAGCGTCATCACTTTCCGAAGGCGGTGAGAGATTTTCGCATTTAAAACGGAATTGTCTGCTTCGGTGTTGACGAGTGCCTTCGCGTCGTGGCCGTCGATGGTAAGGTCGAGGTTATTCGACACCGTCGCAGAACCATCGTTCCGATGCGTCTCGTCGCTAGTGTGGGAGCCCTCCGACGTTTGTGGAGGATATTGGCGTCGTTCGTCGTCGGCAACACCACCTCCCGGTATTGTCGCGCTTAGTTTTCCCGGCGGGACATGGGAGACAGGTTCTCTCGGCGGGACCGATGGACATGTGATGCTGCAAGACGTCGAGGTGATAGCGAACGGGACCCATGTGAGGCGCCGGCATGGGAGAGGGTGGACGTCGTAGGTAGTCGTCGATCTCGCGCGGTCGCTCACCGTAGCGTTGGCGCGGGTCGTCGGGGTGGAAGCCACGTAGCCCCAGCTGCCGGTACGGGCATCGCCCGTACACGTGGTCAGCTTCCCCGCAGTGGTAACACAGCGGGCGTCGATCGGCCGTTCGCCAAACGTCGGTCTTTAGGGGCGCCGGTTGTTCTTGCCGGGCGTACTGACGTCGATCTTCGAAACGTCGGGGGTACGCCTGTGCTGGTGCGTCCCATCATGACGGGCATCAGGTGGCGGTCGTCTGGCCATGGCGGCGTAGGTCAGCGTCGGTTTCTCGGGGGCTGGCACGTCATCGGGAGTTTCAGGCTGCAAGGCCCGCTGTACCTCGTCGCGCACGATCTCGGCGACTGACAGCAACGCCGGGCGCTCAGCAGTGGGGAGAAGCTTTCGGAGCTCCTCTCGGACGACGTCCCGGATAACGTCACGGATGTCACGGGTACGGTTGCCAATGTCGTCATTAAGCAGCGTGGAGGCAACGACGTCGGGATGTCATTGGTAGTAGGAGGCGCGTGCTTGGAGGGCGCGCTCCATGTTTGTTGCCTCTTTGACAAACGCTTCGACGGTGGTCGGCGGGTTGCGGACGAGGCCCCAAAGATGTCGTCCCTCACGCCGTGCATGAGGACACGCAGCTTCTTGTCATCGGTGGCTTGTGGGTCGGCACGCGTGCTCAGACGCAGGACGTCTTGAACGAAGCTGGTGACGCTTTCGTTGGGGCCTTGCGTCATCGCCCGAAGGAGCTCATTGGCTCTTTCCCTTCGGTGCTGACTGACGAACGTCCCTCGGAGCTCTCCTTTCAGCTGATCCCATGATGTTATCGTAGGTTTCATGATTCTCGAACCAGTGTCGCGCTGTGCCCTCGAGGGAAAAATAACCGTCTCGCAGACGCTGTTAGGCAGTCCATTGGTTGTACAGCGCGACCCGTTCGTATTGCTGCAACCAGTCTTCGACGTCTTCGTAGATCTCGCCGTGGAAGGACGTCGGCGTACGAGTGGCGACGGGCAGATATACAACGGGGAGTGCTGCTGTGGTCGGCGCCGTCGATGAAGCCATCGTCGTTATCGCTTGCCGTGTCCACGCCGGGAGTGTTCTGAGTTCTAGAGCTTGTCCTTGAAGACGGCGGCTGGCACGATGCTCCGAGTCTTCAACGGAAGGTCGTCGGGGAATGGGGCTTGCTGAATAAGTTCTTGCAGGGATACGCTGCACGGGTTTCGTACCCCGCACCTCCACCAGAAATGTCACGAATGAAGGTGACGAACAGTGAACTAAAAATAAAGGTTGGAGTGTCGAGGCTGCAGAAAAGCGGGCGGCGATTCGGCGGCATGACTGAGAGCGCGAGCGAGACTGACTCGACAGGGTCGCGGGTAGCGGCTTATCTACAGTGTGTCACTATCTCGAAAGTTCGGCAAAGAAGGCTCGAGCGTCGCGCTTCCTTTCTCGAATTGGCACTTTCGAGAACAACAAAGCAGGTGGAAAGTTACGTCTGGTGCGAGAATGAACGCGAATCTTTTAGAAGTTGGTTACCAAGCGTTGCTTTCTCGGCCCTGCGAGGCAATATATAAATTGTTATGGCAACTTTTTATATTTATAAATGATTATCTATACATTAATTTACGTATTTATTTTCCGGCCCTCAAGAGAGTGGCAAATCCCGGATCTGGCTTTTCTGCCAATATGTTTAAGACCCCTGATCTACGGATCAAATATCATGATCAAATATCAAACTCAATATGCAAGCAGCGCCTTTTGTTTTTTTAGGAATTGAACGGCACCAAGTAGCAGACCAAATATTTTTGTGTGGTCATAAATGCGACTCGACACGACACATGCGCTTCGATTTCGGCATTTTAATCAATTCATAGAGTAGCTTGGCACGCGCAAGAAAAACCGCGAATATCGCAGTGTCTCGAGTTCGCATAAACCCACGTTGCTATAATAACCCCTATGTCAGGCTATCCAGGCAAAATAAAATAAAATTGTATATTATGTGTTTTTTAATTCGGAATATTATTCACGAAAAATAAATAATGTTAAAACTTCTCCATGATATTTTTCTTTTTTTCAGAGTTTTAACGCGGTTTATACTGAGTATATCCATATTTAACTGGAAACGATGATTCCGCGAAATTTTATAACAAATTTGTTTGAGCGACTCTGTCTACGGTTACTCATATAAAAATGTAATATCAAGAAAGTAAGTAAATCGAATGAAATGAAATATCTCGTACCCGGTGCAGGCTATATCAGCCTTCCAGCATAACGTTTAAATGGGACTTTCTCTTACCGTAGTCCAAGGAAAATTACCAGCTCTCGGAGGTCGTTTCTATGACGAAGCGTGTTCTACAAGACGTGCGGGATGAACTGGAAGTGCTAGTTTATACCCATGTCAATTACCGGGGATCCGCATGTTCACAAGCTGGAAGCTAAAGCATAGTCTCCTTAAAAATTAAAAATGTGGACATAAAGCGTCAAGGTCAAGACCCGTTTGAACGTTGTTCATGCGGGTTCAGAGAGCAAACTTGTGCAGTCTAATACGTCCAGAAATTGAGCTACCATTTTTGAAAAGGAATCTGAACAATTCTTAGAGCGACAAAAAGAAAGCATTCTCTAAAAAAAAAGAAATAAAGCACGAACGTTTCTGAAAAAGAAAAGTGCAAATCCCTAGTTGGACCTCTTATAACAGAAATATCATTGGATTTTTACTTGAGTGAGGGAAGGACTGGTTATTTTGGCATGGCTTTTATTTATTGTGAACAACAAACTAAATTATTTTGATTACGTCTTAAATATCAATTAATATATATCACACCGAAAATTAAAAAAGATCAAAAACTGTTTGTGTAGCACAAATACCAACTATTTCACTGATTCAGCGTGAACGTGCTCCCCCAACTTAAACAAAACTAGAAAACATTTTAATGCAAAAACAAAAATAAAAAATGCAAGTAATGAGGAATATTTATGTAGAACAGAGGTATAGATTTGATGGACGTAATTGAACACAAAGAACACGCGTGACTCTAAATTAGCGCAAAACCATTCACGAGAACTTATAAGAATACAAAAAAATGCCAAGAGTAGGTGTAGTAGTTATTTTATTTAGTTCGGCGAAAACTGCAATTACCACTGCAACCTGTTTCGATATTTCGATCTAAAGGGAGATTTTGACCCGCTGATCGCTTTGAGTAGGCTGATATTTGGACTCCTTGAACATTTTGTCTCGATGGACATCCTGACCGGTTGGACAGTTTTTAGATGGACACGCTGTCTTGTAGGAGATTTTGACGTTTTGAACATTGTTACTCCATGACCATTTTGCTAGATGGCCATTTTGACAAGATTTTACATTTTGCCTCGACGGACATGCCGACCCGCTTGTCACGTGACCTGTTGGACATTTTGTCTCGACTGACATTTCGATCACAAGCCTTCGCGGGGAGAGGTAGGGGAGAGTAAATGGCGCCATGAAGCGGGAGGTGCCCAGTTGCGCTAGGCGCTCCAAAATGCAAACCAAAAGGGCGGTATACGAAGCAGCCAAATGAACTGTCGCCATGTCGGGGAAAATTCTGAATTACAATACTTTTTCACTGCTTTCATTACGCGAGTGCCTATTTTGAAAATGCGCTTTGCGAGCCTTTATATTTTATTGGACGCTTACATTAAAGTACGTCATAGTAGGTGACAGGCTAAGGGTCAGGAGAAGCTCACCCTCCAACACGCACTCTTTCTCTTCGTTCGGGCTTAAGATGAGCGTTCGATGCAGGTTAATTGAGGTGAGAATGCCCCTTGGAAGAGAGAGTGGACTGCATCCTTAAGCCGCGGCCACACTGCTTGTGCATTATACGGAGGAAAGTCTGCAGACCGTGTCTGAGGCATGTTTCTTCGTTATTCACGCTAATTTCACATTGGCCAAACCAACATTATTTACAGACATGTTCCAAGTACGCATGTTTAAGAAGAGTCTACACGCTTTGAAAATGCTTTGAAAATGCTTGAAGTGTGTCCACAGATAATTCTGTCAGTATGTCTGTAGAGAACATTGTGTCGTTTGCATGATGTACGAGCACTGGGACAACGGCATTGATTGTGTGCACGCAGTAGCTTGAGATGTCAACCTCGTAGGCCTGTCGATTGCACCACGTACACGGAAGTTTATTTTTATGTGTCTATGACATTTACACAGTAGTAATTTTACACGCGTCTCTTTTTTATAGAAATGCGTTTTTGTTTCTTCTTTACGTTGAGTTTAATATGTTTGCAGAGATGCGCTAGCTTCTTCAAACGATAAGCGGTGACGGAAAGGGAGGTGATTACCCGACGAACACAAGACATGAAGCTCCTATCAAAGTCTTCGCCTGGGTTCTCTGCAGCATAACGTGCAAACCTGTGTTGCGTCACTTAGTTTGCTGCTTTCTTCTGAAGAACTTCCGGGAAATCCGGGTCTTACAAATGTTGAGCGAGAAAAAACAAATTTCCGCAGATGTTTCTATATTCGTATGAACAGAGCTCTCTGTCGCAAGTGCTCGAGGCGCGCCAGACCAATACCTTGTAGAAGACGACGCATGCGCACGACGTTATTGTTCGCGACTCCCCGACCCCTCCCAAGCGGCAAACACGCGGAAGGTCGACGACAAACGCGGCAAGGTGGCAGACTCGCCCGTCTTGGCTTCGCAGCGTGCTAGCGTGGAGCTTGTTTTGAGTAGTTTCACAACGGGGGCTCGCGGCGATGCCGATGAGCAGTGGGCGGCGCTGCCTCGATTCACTTGCGATGACTTTAAGGGTAAAGGTGCAGGGCTTGTCTTTTAGTTGGTGCGGGCTGGACAGCGTTGAGGAACACCGTTGATAAAATGGAGCGAAGCCAGAAGTCTATCTTATTATACAGGGATAGGGTAGCGTTTGTGAAGTATCAGGCAAACATTTTAATTCGAAATCATTAACTGTCCCTTGGAGCGAAGGCATTGTCTGTAGCCATGTAGTAGCAGAAAAACGGCATCTAAATTCCTATTTGCTGCGACGCATCATGTGGCTGCATAGCAACGGCATCACCGTTCGTAAAGAGCCAGCCGAACTGCTGGCGGCGCATAGGGAGGGGGTTGGGGAGGGGGCATGCACTGACCTGACGTTAGGCCTCATGTTAGGGCCAAACGTTAGGGCTAACGCTACACTTTGTGGTCTAATATCGTCAACCGGTACCTTCAACTCCGTACCCTTCCTACTACTCCTCAGATAAGGTGGAATCACTGATGAAGTGATGAAGCAGATCACTGATCACTGGAGGATAAGGTGGAATCACTGATGAAGGCACACGTACCTCTTCGCAACATAACGTCGTCACCTGAATCGCCATGGTATACTGTGACTCTGAAGAAGCTCTCAAATAAAAAGAAGCGTTTGTTTCGTGCTGCCAAGCTGAAGGATGACGTACAGCGTTGGTCAGCGTACCATCTGGCTGCCGGCGTGTACAGAAATGCTGTTGAAGAGGCAAAAAGCTCAATTTTTAATATTCTGTTACAATCTAAGCTAATAAACAACCCCCGTCAATTTTGGAAAGTCGTTAACCCCACTGAAAGCTCCGATGTTGCGCTTAGAATGGCTGACGGAGAAGATGTACCAATTGAACAGTGTTTTTTGTTTTAAATGATGTTTTCGTCAAAGCGTTTTCGTGCTCTGTTACCTCCAACTTTACCGCCGCTCCAGATTGTAACTTTTTGCCAAAGTATCCTGTCATTATAGAATCTGAAGGGATTGCTAACATAATTGAAAAATATTAAAACATCTTTGTCAGCCGGCATCGACAATGTAACTGTTAACTTTCTAAAGAGCACTAAAACTTATTCATGCATTTTCTATCCCATCTTTTTCTCATTCTCTCGAACAAGGAATATTACCCAGTGACTGGAAGGTGGGGAAGGTAATTCCAATTCATAAAGGCGGCGATTAATATAATCCTATGAATTTCCGACCAATCTCTCTAACGAGCATCCCTTGCAAATTCTTGAACACGTAATATATTCACATCTTGTTAATTTTCTTGACTCCAACTCTTTTTTCAACACCGCTCAACATGGTTTTCGAAACTTTTATTCCCGTGATACCCAACTACTAACATTAACTCATCATCTTCACCTCACTCTAGACTGGGGTTCTACGACTGACTGCATGTTCCTGGATTTCTCAAAAGCTTTTGACAAGGTTTCTCACGAGCTGCTTCTTCATAAACTTAGTAACCTTAACATAGATCCCAATGTCCTCACATGGATAAAATCATTCCTAACAAATCGCTTCCAATTTGTTCGAACTAATGGCACTAAATCTTCGCCCTCACCTGTAAACTCCGGTGTCCCTCAGGGCTCAGTACTCGGACCACTCTTATTTCTGATTTATATCAATGACCTTCCTGTGCATGTTTCTTCCTCTATTAGTTAATTCGCCGACGATTGTGTAATTTATAAAGAGGTAGTTAACGACTCTGACATTTCTGCCCTTCAGGTTGATATTACCAACACCTGCAAAAGGTGCAAAGAATCGCTCATGGAGCTTAACATCACTAAATGTACATCTATGAGAGTATCTCATCATAACAACCCTTGTCCTTCCTACTCTATCCACAATTCTACTCTAGTTTCGGTGTCCTCCTATAAATATCTCGGCATTCACATAACCAACGACCTCTCCTGGAATATCCATGTCCAATATCTCACTAACAACGCAAATGGACTTTTGGGCTATCTCAAACGTAACTTTTCGCTTGCTCCACTTTCTTTAATATTCTCCTCTATAAAACCATAGTTCGTCCTAAAGCTTGAATATGCAGCTTCTATCTGGAGCCCCGGTATCACCCTTGCATCAGCTGTCGAATCTATTCAGAATCGTTCTGCCCGTTTCATACTTTCGAACTATCATCGTACAGCCAGTGTAACTTCCATGAAATCGTCCCTCTCCTTGCCTGATCTCTCTTCCGAGTAAAAATATCTCGTCTATGTTTATTTCACAAGATTTATTTATTACTCTAACCCCGCTCTCCTTCAAGCATTGTTTCTAGAACCATCGCACATATCATCACATGTAGACCATGACCGAGAGGTAGGGATTCCCCATCGCAGCACCTCCACTTTTAAAGCCTCTTTTCTACCCCAGACCTCCATTCATTGGAATCGCCTTCCCGCACATATAGTCTCGATAACTAACACCGTTGATTTTAAAAATGTTATGACCAACGTTTTAACAAATGTTGCGTAGCGCGTGTTTTTTTTTTGTGTGTGTTTTTGTTTTGCTTCACTCAACTATGTTACTTTTATGTGTTAACCGCCCTGTCCCCTCTGTAATGCCTTCGGGCCCTGAGGGAATAATAAATAAATCAAAAATAAATGAAAAAGATCTGCGCTCTAATTCGGCGTTACAAAGAATTGTAAACGTCTTTCATTTATTTTTAAAATTAATATGCGGCTCTCTTCTACTTACGTGGTGTGTAGAATAAACACTCCAGAAAAAGAAAAAAAAACGTTCGTTTTTCACAATTTACCACTTAGTTAAGGACTTTGACATAATGTACGAGTATCTCCTCTGTATAAAACAATTATCTTGAGCTTGCCACTTCAATTGCAGAAGTTTTCTATTGAAAATTGCGTAAGTTTTATGTCGACTGCTATACATGCGCAAATTGCCGTCACAATATATATTTTTTTTAATTATATATATTGTATCTGTTTTATTCTGCGGGGCGCAGAATGAAAGAGACATAGTCGCTGTGGACTAGCAGGACAAAAGGGTTTATCTTACACTAAGGTCAGCAACGTATGTACAAAAAGAACACCAACCAGTCCGCCATGCCAAGCCATGCACAAGCCCGCGAGAGTCTCACCGCGCGTGAACAACCTCGACGTCTTTTTCTTACGCGCGTGAACTCCGACATGCTATATCCAACATCCCCCTTTCTTAGAATAGAGGGAACATAGCTGGACTGTATACAGTTCTACAAGTCTTTCTTGAGTTCCGCGAGTTCACAGCTCTGGACACAAGAATTGCTCCAAAGCTCTCTTCACGATGGCTGAAAACGTTTCGGAGGAATTATGCACCTCCCACTCCTAGTGTGCTCGTGTGTTGGGTCGTAACACGACGTAGGGACTTTTGTGCTTGTAGATGTGTCTCCACTGTCATCCATAGCAGGCGAAGACTGCTCCGGAAGCGGTACTAAGTGAGTGCGGTTACGGCGTACGGACTCTCTCTCAGTTTCTACCCAGTAGGATCTGGGCTCATCGGCCTGACCACTGACGACGCCTTGGCGCTGGAGGTCTACCAGCCAGACGTCTGTACCATCGTCTAGTGGGGACAGGTCCCGGACGCCGTGACGCCGATCGAAGTCTTGCTTCTGTTTTCGACGACTTTCTCTCTCGAATAGCCTCAGCTGTTTCTCGTCGGGAGTATGAGGACGAAGACTCTCGGAGGCCACTGGGAGAGTCGTACGAAGCTTCCTTCCCATCAAGAGTTCGGAGGGGCTGTACCCGTTCTTGAGGGGGCTTGTCCTATATGCAAGCAGTGTCTCGTAGGGATCTTTTGATTTGTCTAAGGACCCTTTTATTATTTTTACAGCCGCTTCGGCGAGCCCGTTGCTCTGAGGGTAGTGCGGACTCGAGGTCACATGGCGGAAGTTATACTCTTGTGCAAACTTCGCAAATTCAGAATGGCATGTCTTAGAAAACTGTGGTCCGTTATCTGAGATAACCACTTCTGGAATGCCATGTCTGGCGAAAAGAGACTTGCAGTGGTTGACTACCGCGGCTCCGGTAAGGCTGCTCAGGCGGACTAGCTCTGGGTAACGCGAGTAGTAGTCAACCACTATCAGCCACCACTGACCACTGAGGTAAAAGAGGTCCATTCCCACCTGTTGCCATGGTCTTTCAGGGAACTCCATTGGCTTCAGTGGCATTTGTCTGTTTCGGCTGTGTTTTAGGCAGATGTGGCACTTTTTAACAAGATTTTCCACGTCTGCGTCGATGTTGGGCCACCATACAGAACTTCTGGCTCTTGCTCGGCACTTTTCTATGCCGAAATGTCCTTCATGAAGTTGGACGAGGACTGACTTTCGGAATCTTTGAGGAATGAGGATCCTGGTTCCGCACATCAGGACGTCTCCGCCCATAGCAATGTCGGATCTGTGAATCCAATAGTCTTTAAGGTCGGCTCCTATATCTCGGCGACTTGGCCATCCAGTCGCACAAAATTTGCTGATACGTTGGCATTCCTTGTCCACTTTCTGCTCAGCAGAGATTTGCTTAAGGCTTGGCGGAGTCACCGGCAGAGATGACGTCACGTGGTCTACGAAGCCTCGGATCTCCTCGGCGAGCTCCGTCGTTCCAGGCCGTTGAACTGGAGACCTAGACAGGGCGTCAGCCGCGGTGAGATCCTTTCCTGGAACGTAGGAAATGGTATAGGTGTATCTCATGAGACGCATTCGCATCCTCTGGAGCCGTGGCGTTAAGTCGTCGAGTGTTTTGGATCCGAAAATTGAAACCAGGGGTTTGTGGTCAGTTTCGAGTTGGAAACTTCTCCCAATCAGGAAGTCTCGGAACTTTTCACATGCCCAAACTAGGGCGAGGCCTTCCTTTTCAATTTGCGCGTAGCGGCGCTCGGTGTCAGCGTGTTGGCGCGGAACGGCGTTCCAATTTAACGTTCCTGAGACGCGTTCCTTTTTAAGAACAACGGGGAACATGCCGTTCCATTTTGCATCGTGGAACTGGAACGAGACGCGTTACATTTTTACTGAACGGAAGAGTAACGGCGTTCCCTGTACAATCCAGTGGGTAATTTTTATTTTTATTTACAACAGGAAATTTTGAAGAAGGTACAAAAACAATATCTCTACGAAGTGCAAGATCTCGTTAACTTTTGTGGCTACTAATCTTATGGATTATTTTGTGGTCCTCATTTACAAACAGTTTGGGTGCAGGACAGCTGGTGGACATCGATTCTTTTTTGGTGCCCGAAACTGCAGTACAAAAAGCAAACTTTTAGTCTTAGGAAAGACAAAGAAAGGGTCGTTCAAACTCAAAAAGAAAAAGCTGCTAATGTTTTAGTTCCACGAAGATCTCCTTGCACCCAGAAATCAAGGCCGACTACGGCATTTCTGAACTGTAACAGGACCTATAGTTACAACAAAATCTGGGTTGCTGAACATCGAACGCATCCTTGCATCCCGAACGTGGTCATAAAGATATGAAATTTAACATTTATTCCTTCTCTTATTCTATTCGAACTGAACAACAAGTCAAAACCTTCACAAAGAGAGTATTTAGTTTCAACGCTGACCTTAGCCCTGCCTCCTCACTACGCTTGCTCTTGCGGGCATCGAGAAGCGCTGCGTGGATTCGAGCAGGGAACTGATTTAATTTGAAACGTGGCCAGAAGGCAGTTGTGAAACGCTCGTACTATGCAGGGTAAAGTACATTCGACTCGTCTCGTCATCACTACAAACATAAGCCTGGTTACGCTTAAAATTTTTTGGCATGAATATGTCAACAAATACAAACCCTGCTTCCGCTTGTTTTCTTCTTCTGGTACCCTTCCATCATCACGCCTAGCTGATATGTTGCGTATTGATGGGACAGATAAAAAAATAATAAAAAATCTCTGCGTGATTTAAGTAAATATGGTAATTATCAAAATAAATGTAACGTATATGTGTGATACGACACATTTTTTGCAACATTGAGTTCCCTTTTTCATATGGGGCTTGTAACGGGAACGCGTTCCAAAAATCACAAGGAACAGACGGGCTTTCGCCGCAGGGAACGTGTACAACACTGGGTGTCGGTAAGGACTCTGGATGCATACGCGACGACCTTGAAGTGTCCGTTTTCCTGCTTTTGTCTCAGGACGGCACCAAGGCCGTACGACGACGCGTCAGCCGTGAGAACTGTCTGTTTGTTGGGGTCGTAGATGCCGAGTACAGGATCCGATGACAGGAGAGCCTTCCACTTTTGAAGGCTTCTTCTTGGGGGCTTTCCCAGACGAAGTTCTGCTTCGACGACATCATTGACGACAATGGCCGCAACACTTCGGCCATGTTGGGCACAAATCTTGCTAGATATGTTGCCATCCCCATCACGCGCCTCAGCCCTTTTTTAGAGGTAGGGTGGGGCATCTCGGCAATAGCACGAAGTTTTTCCCTGTCGGGCCGCACCTCGTCGTTTTCAAGGATGTGCCCCAAAAACGATATGCTGCGCTTGCTGAACTCGCATTTGTCCTTGTTCAGGGTAACTCCGGCTGCTCTGAGACGATCCATCACTAGTCGTAGTCGTTGGTCGTGCTGCTGTCTTGTCGACCCCCAGATGAGTACATCATCCATATGGCAGACGACTCCATCCAGACCTTCCAGGATCTGAGCCATGCGTCGCTGGAAGTGTTCGGGGGCGGAAGAGATGCCAAACGGCAAACGGTTAAAGCAGAAGCGTCCGAATGGCGTGATGAACGTAGTCAGGAGCTTGCTGTTTTCGCTGATTGGGATTTGCCAGAACCCAGAATTTGCGTCTATCTTGGAGAACATTTTTGCACCTTGTAGCATACCCAGAGTGTGTTCCACGGCAGGTATTGGATGCCATTCTCGCAGTATGTACCTGTTTAGTTCTGTGAAGTCCACGCAAATGCGGAGTGCCCCAGATGATTTTGGCACAACTACCATTGGCGCGCACCAAGATGTTGGCTCCGTTACTGGTGATATCACTCCTTCGTTCTGCATGCGTCGAAGTTCCTGCTTTGTTTTCTCGTACAACGGCAGGGGTACCCTCCGAGGAGACGTCAGCGCGAAAGGCTTAGCTTCTGGCTGTAGCTTGACGTCGTATTCATCTTTCAAGGTTCCTAGACCTTGGAAGAGGTCAGGGTACTCGGATTCGACGTTTCCTTTTCGATAACGCCGATGCGTGCAGCGAGTTCAGTTAGAACATCAAGCTTCTCGATGGCAGGCTTGCCTAGAAGTGGTGACTTCAGGCTCTGAAGTACGTAAACTTCTTCAATGCTTGTTCGTCCGTTGAAAGTCATGTGCATCTGGGCCGTGCCGACAACGATAAGTGGCTTACCGTTGGGGCCGTCGAGGGGCCGTTTCGCTGGCTGGAGCTGTACACCTTCGAACAGATGGCGGAAAAGGCCTTCTGGAAGCACTGTTTCATCCGCTCCTGTGTCGGCTTTGAATACAACTTCCTTGTTATTGACGACCACTGTGACGTCCCAGTTTGAAGACCTTCCGTGGCTTGTGAGACCCAGGAAGCCTGGTTCTTGCTCTTGAACGCTGCGTACAGCTGGCGCCGACCGACAGACGGTGGCGAAGTGTCCTTTCTTTGAGCACTGTCTGCAAGTGGCGTCTTTTGCCGGACATGCATTCTTTGAATGTCGTTCGCGACCACACCAGCCGCAAGAGCTTGTCTGGTTCTTGCCTTTTGGGACCTTGGCAGTCGTTGACGGTAGAGGGCTCGATGCACCAGCGGGGCTTTTTGCGAGGGTCTTCCGTGAGGACGGTCGATGTTTCCCGGTCCGCACGTTGTCTATTGTGACTTCGCTTAATGGCTCCTTGTGCATTACTGCTTGTTGCAGATGGACGGCCTCGTGTTGGCGTGCCACAGTCAATGCTTTCGTATAACTTAGATCCGCATCGAGCTGCAGTTTTTCAGAAACTTTCCTGTCTTTGAGGCCAACGACGAGCCTATCTCGGATTAGCTCCTCTCGAAGGACTCCGTAGTTGCAGGTCTCTGCCAGAGCATGTAAAGCCGTAACGAAATCTTCGACGGACTCACCGTCCTGCTGAATTCGTGTGTTGAAACGTGCCCTTTCAAAGATAATGTTCCGACGGGGAATGAAGTAGGCGTCGAACTTGCTCAGGACTAGATCGAACTTCTTCTGTTCAGCATCGCTGAGCTTGAACGTGTTGAACACCTCTTCAGCCTGTGTACCCATCAGGTAAACTAGTGTGTCGACTTGGCTGGCTTCTGGCCTGTCGCTCAGTCCCGATGCCGTGTGGTAGCGAAGAAATCGTTTCTTCCACGTAGGCCAATCATTGGGATTCGCGAAGGCAAACGGCTCCGGCGGCGTAATCTGGAACGACGTCATGGTCACGGGCGTTTTGTATCCCAGCTGCGGACCTGAAGCTTGGCTGTGGCCGGGTGTATCGGCGCTGTCAGCATTTGACGAATCAGGAACTCCAGCTTGAGACGTTGCCATTGCTGACCTTGGACGTTCGCAGGTTACCGGGAGGATACATCATCATCAGGCTGGCTCACTTCTGACACCATGTTTTATTCTGCGGGGCGCAGAATGAAAGAGACATAGTCGCTGTGGACTAGCAGGACAAAAGGGTTTATCTTACACTAAGGTCAGCAACGTATGTACAAAAAGAACACCAACCAGTCCGCCATGCCAAGCCATGCACAAGCCCGCGAGAGTCTCACCGCGCGTGAACGGCCTCGAACGCCTCCTTTCTTACGCGCGTGACGTCCGACGCAAGCTATATCCAACGAGTGGCAACGGGTGAACTGTACCAACTGTAACTGAACTGATCGAATTGACCAATCAAACTGCGCTAAAATCGAGACAATCATGGTGTCAGACTACTCGCGGTACCTTCGAAGCGCGATATTTAGAAGAGAAGCGGATGTTCGCCCTATCTGCAGGAGGGTGGCCGATCGGCATCTGTCTCAATTCATGACCGAGAAAAATAAAAGTTAGTCAATACCAGAGTGTCGAACCGGAACCGAACCGAACCGAAAACCGGAACTGAACCGTTATTTTTAGCCGAACCGGAACTGAACCGAACCGAAATCTTTGCCGCCATTTTGGAACTGAACCGGAACTGAACCGGAAAAAAATATAACGGTAACCGGTTCAAAACGGTTCACGGTATTTTTTGTACAGACCGCATGTTTGAGAAATAAAAATGGGCAGCTCTATTTCTATTTATTGATCAAATTGTCAAATACCGAATTGCAATGTTTAAAAAATTGTGGCTTTTTGCGGTGCTTTTGGATTGGTGCTGTGATAAATCATATGTCACGTGGTCACGCGACATCAAGGTTTTCAAGACTTGCTGTCAAGTAACGTCACGTCACGTGGCCCCGCGGCATAGTCACGTGACTCTCTGCGTCCAGTTGATTTAAAGGGATACTGAACCAAGGAATTTAGTGTCCATAATAAGTGGTGCACGTTCTTTCCACCAGCCAGCAGCCGCCGGTGTCCGCGAGCACACGCAACGAAAATGACGTCAAAGACCTCCATTTGCGCTTAAAAAGCCTCTGACACGCCAAAAAAAATTTTTTTTTCATGCTAGGCGTTGAAATGGCATATCAGGACATCACAAAAAAATTGTTTCACTATAGAGTTGCGTAGTTTTTTTATAAAAATAGAAATACGAGGCACAATTCAAAGTTCCCGCCGTGCACTGTGACGTAACAGTGTACCGCAAGGTGTCGGGGCGGTCAGAAGGTAGGCACCGCCGGAAGTCACGTGAGTTGTATCCCTCCTCGTGCTTACCGCGAGCGCGTGTAATATTTTTTTTAAATATTTTTGTTATTCTCCGCACCTCCACGAGCGATCGAAGCAGACAAGGTTTATTTTATTTGCCTTTCATCGCTTAATGTTGCTGTAAAGGTAGAAGAAGCGGAGTCAGTGAATTGACGTGATCAACTACAACGCCTAGAAGGTGCTGTGTGAGGGACTGTCCCGGTATTTCAGCAACTGAACAAGAGATCACACTGCATGCATTTCCGAGAGACATACATCGGCCGCATGGGCACCTAGTAAACAAGTTCTACCCATGTTATAGACAAAATACATACTTTGTGCTTGACGTTTACTTGTACTTTGTGCACAAACCAGTTCGTATTCTTTAGACGGCAGGCATCCTTAGCCTGGAGAGTACCCGATGATTCAACGACCTCGGTGTCTGAACCTTCAGCAATGCGATCGGGCGTGTCGTATGCTAGCAATCCTAATTTCTGCGAGAGTTCTGAAATTTTTTTTTCAAATCTTGATAGCTTGTTTTGCGCTTAGTATAGCTCTGTCTGATCGGACTGATGGCATGCACTCGTACACTGGCTTGTACTCGCAACGCTTTCATCATTGACCTCCATCACGTCGATCCACTGACTCTTCGTCCTCAAATTTTACAGCACGCAAACTAACCAACGGTGCAGCGATAAAGAGCTAGTGGAACTGAAACTTCGTTTTCTACCTACGATCGCTCGTACGAAAAGCAGAATAAAACAAAAAATCTTAGGCACGGTCGCGGAGAGCACGAGGAGTGAAACTCACGTGATTTCCGGTGAACTCACTCTTAGTGACGTAGGTCGATGCCTCCCTTCTGACCGCCCCGACACCTTGCGGTACACTGTTACGTCACAGTGCACGGCGGGAACTTTGAATTGGGACTCGTATTTCTATTTTTCATAAAAAAAAAAACTACGCAACTCTATAGTGAAACAATTTTTTGTGATGTCCTGATATGCCATTTCAACGCCTAGCACAAAAAAAAATAATCATTTTTTTGGCGTGTCAGAGGCCCTTTAAGAGGTCGGTGAAATGCATGGGCTTCGGGCCGAAGGAGAATAAAGGCAGGCATTTCATCTAATCTACGTGCTTGTTAGTCCAATTAATCGCTTACCTTTTACACCAGACCCCACTGTGTAGATGAAAAACTTGTCTTTATTCTCCTTTGGCCCGAAGCCCATACATTTCACTGTCATCTTAAGCGCGAATGGAGGTCTTTGACGTCATTTTTGTTGCGTGTGCTCACGCACACCGGCGGCTGCTGGCTCGTGGAAAGAACGTGCGCCACTTATTATGGACACTAAATAGACCATTTGCTATATTACCCAAGCATCAAGGAGAATGCAGGGATTGGTGTTCTACGCGCCACACGCGCACGCCTTCCCCGTATAAAATATTCGAAGTAACTAACCAAAACAAGGCGTTGACGAACGCGCGTGCAAGATAAAATTTATTTTAGGTTTTTGCTTTAAAAAATTTACTACTGCTGAGGCCAGCACGTGCGGCGCGTGGAACACCAATCCCTGCATTCTCCTTGATGCTTGGGTAATATAGCAATAGGTCTATTCCTTGGTTCAGTATCCCTTGAAATAAACCGATCTTACCAGCCAGCTTGGCTACGCCACCGCTGCCGCAATGCATCGAGGGAACTTTAGTCTTTCTGCACGAGCGACAACCTCGCAGGAGCTCTGCGAGTGCAGAACACAAGGTGTCACAAGCTCTCTCAGGCGTTGCCGCGTGCAACCTCTGAACGAAAGTTATGGCGGCTTCGATTGTCACTCGATTGTCATGAGCGCGAGTCGAGTACTAGAGTTCATGACAATCGCATTGCCAAACACGGGTAATGGCTCGTGTTGAATCAAAGATGAGAATAGCCGAAGTCTAACAATGTCTAAATATGCTTTATTCTTTGCCAACCGCATCGTGATGAACACTGACGGTATATAATTAGTGTCAGATCACGTGGCCACTTGTCCTAGTTAGTTGAGGAGGGGAATGCTGCTTTTTTCCTTTGTTTTTCCTTTGTCAGCCATCGAATGGAAAAAAAGACTAATGGATGTTTTTTTTTTTTTTTGAAAGCTCTTAACGTCAGTGATTAGCTCTTAGCGGTATTTACCGAAAGTTTAAAAATTGTTACACTACTCATTTTACATGTACACATCATAGAGGCACCCAAACATGTTTTCGTTGTTGCTGAATTGTCTCAGAAAGTTTTCCTCGAGAATATGAACATGGAAAGAACTAAACGTGGCTTATTAATCGGACGATAAGTAGAAGTACAAATGTACGAAAGAAATACCAGAAAAGAATTATCCTAGTGGCCTCAGAGGGACTGTCGAACGTTGAGAGCCGCTTTAATTCTGGCAGGAGTGTCGTTATAAAGTTATTACCCAATCTTTGACCACCATCGTATTTTGTTCTAACCTCACAGTTTTTGTGTGAAAAATAAAATAGATGCACTATTACTGTTCACAATTGACACCAATTTAATTGTCTAATTAACATCCACAAACGGAGGAAGTAGTTTCTCAGGAATGAAGGTGTTCTCTAAAAGAGCGTCGAAACAAGAAAAAAAGAGGGAAAGGGGGTGGGGGGGGTATAGTTTTAAAACATACTGTGCTCTAAAGATTCCTCTGCTCCGCATCTTCGGCAAAGATCAGAAAGCGTCGTCTAGAAAACTACTTGGTTTGCAAAAATACTTTTGCCAGAAATCACGTTATCGTTGTGCCAGACGCTCGCGCCGTTCCTCACCACGTTGCAAGAACCAAATATAATTTGTGTCTCTCAAATACATGGCTTGCACTGAGCGCAAACCTTCTGAAGTGTGTATTTTGCACCACCGGATTTGATTTTCTCAGCAAGAACAAATCGCAATGACCACCAGCATATAGTGCGATGACGTCACGTGCAAACCATGTTAAACAGTTAAGTTTCCTAGTGAAATGCGGTGTTCTTAACACTGGCAAAAGTGTATCTGAAAATTGTCAATTTGTGCAGTATATATAACAGTTTTGCGATGGTCTGCGGCAGCCTAATAAGATGTTAGAGTGAGCATGACCGAGAAAACAGTTGTAAAGTGAGGGCCCCAAACAAGTGCACGTAAAACCGAATATAACATTAGCCTCCATAGAGTGTATTTTGTGAAGGTCCAAGCTCGTACAAGCTAATGTCCAAGTGTAATTTATATTAGAAATGTATTGTTTCTTCTTCGCGCTATTTATGTGTAATTAGGAATATCATTGCATGCATCAACTCTACGTATATCGTTTTGCAGTAAGGCGTTGTGTATATGATTATTTAGAAGAATACCATTTATTATTCCTATGCACATTTCGTGCATTTGCCTTCAGATCTAGTATGTGAGCACACAGTTCTTTTGGGAATACCCCGCGACCCGGTGTTTTCCATTGCCAAACAACGAACAAAGAAGCACGTTTCCCAAGACTCAACATATGACGTATTTTCGAGTATCGTTCTCCCCTGTCGGTCTCAAGCGGTTACGTAAACTTCCTCCAGTCAAATTTATTGATTACAATAAAATATACTGTAAACGACTTATTTTTCGCGGGCTCAATATTTCGCGATTTTTGTCAAAGCTGAAGTTTCGGAATAATTCGCGGGTTATAATTTTCACGACCCGTGGGATCTCAATATAGATTCCAATGTGTTTACATTTTAACAGAATTGTTCGCGGGATCTATTTTTCGCGAATTGTAGGCGATTTGTGAAATTCGCGAAAATTAGGTCCTTGCGAAAATTAAGTCGTTTACGGTATTTAATTACTGACTGAATGTTTGACAACATAAATAAAGACCCAATCACCTTAAAGATATACGTAATAAGTAAATGCACCTCAAACTTTCTAGTATCTGCGCTGCCAATAATTCCCGGCGTTTTTATCCTCGATAGACACGTCTAAAATGATTTGGGAGAGCTTAAACAAATGTCTGATTTTGAAGCTGATTTAAATAACTATGTGTTCCTGACACTTATTTATCATCTCAAACACATTTAAGTCTGTCATTGCCTTTTTTATATGATGAACAACATTTTTATGTGTCTGTGGGCTGGACAAAAACAAAATACAAAGAGCGCGTGGCGGAACACGCAGACCCTCAGAAAGTGACCCAATTAAGTAGCGCCAACGTCATAGTATAAAATAGTAGTTTATTTCAATTAAAAAAAACTCACCAATTAGCAAGTGCGATACTTATTTGCAAATTTAATTTACCGGCATCTTGTCAAGAACATCAACAGCCAAGCTAGGCCGAAGATGTGCACTTGAGTATGCGCTATAAAAGGCCAGATTCGATCTGAGTATGAGGGTAGGTAGAAATGAGAGTAATCAATCCGATAACTCTTCTGCATGATTATTCGCCTACATCCCCGTGCTGAGTTTAAACAATTCCGGTCATGAAAACAAGCGTTGTGATTGGTGATCAGTGTTTCTATAAACGGTAGACTGCAAGGGCTTGTCCTAAAACGTTCGTCACATTGTGAAAATATGATTGCTTTTAGTTCAGTGGTCGTCATATATATTGTGAAACGTATTTCGTAAATTAGATTTCACGATATATATGGCGATGAGGTGCCCATTCTATGATTTAGTGCACTGAAATTAATTTTTAAGTTCAACATTACAATTAGGATTCAACTTTTAATACTGCCACGCGAATTTGTGCCAATCACGGGTATTTTAGGTGACCTACCAGCCTTCGTGATACCTATCAATTCAGGTAAAATATATGTGACTGAGGTAAACAACCAGATCTTGAGCGTTTAAGCATGACCAGTTGTATGTTAATCTAGCTTTTCGTTTACTGTTTCGTCAAAAGTAAATAGATCCATCTTTTTTTTAATTTCCGGCTCGTGAAGTAAAAGTTGATTGTACGAATGATAAAAAGCTGTATAATTATTCGTTTCACGGTGAAAAACAGGCTTATTGCCAAAACAACGCGGAAAAAATATTCTCAATTAGCGGTTCAAACCGGTTCGAACCGGTTCAAACCGGTTTGAACCGTTATTGTTTGCTCCCCGGAACTGAACCGGAACTGAACCGAAAGGCGTGAACCCGAACCCGAACCAAACCGATATAAATTTCGGTTCGACACTCTGGTCAATACCAAACTGTAGTAGGTTACAAGTCAAGAAGGTAGCAGCAAATGCCCCTCAAAGGGAATCATATATCCTCCGCCACCTCCCATCCAATAGCGTCCCATCGTTTTCCGTGACGTCGTGGCCAATGCGGGAGAGGGTTTTGCCTTGCTTTGAATATTTGCTTTATCTTTGAACCTTGACTTAGCGTTGTGGAAGCCACGAGAGGGAGATTAGAAGTCGTTTTTGTTTCCGATGGAAACAAAGCGACTTTGAGGATTCCTCGATAGATACAAAGGCCACTTTCAGGGGCTCGGTTTCCTCTCCGATGAATACAAAGGTCGCTTTCTTAAAAGGGGGGGGCGGGGGGTAGGAGACAAGTTGGCATCACTCTGTAGCTATTATCTGTGCATTGAAGCGGAACAAGGGGTGCTTCAGGGAACGATTCTTTCGACTGCGGATGGATTTCAAACGGTGCGCATCACGATTATGGGAGGAGCTTCTCCTACCTTCTTGACTTGTAACCGACTATAGTGTTTACTGCAAACTTCAGGAAGAACCACAGAACTTCGTGTTGGCCTGTTAATAATAACAATAATAATATTAATATTAATAATAATAATACATCTTTATTCAATATTGCACATTTAACCACTTGAGTGGCGGGTCTGGTCAAAGCAGCAGAGGCTTGTGGGACCAGATCCAGCATTTGGTGCGGCAGACCGGATATTCGCACGGACTCACATCACGTGCACATAGAAAAAAAACACACACACACACACATTTCAATGTTTCATCAGAGTAGAGGCGAAAAGTCAGAGTTGGTGTTTTAGTAGTGTTTGTATGCAGCTTGAAGATGAGTCATAAAAACAATGAAAAAGTAGACTGAGTGGCACACACTTTCGCAAAAAATGCAACAGGAAATATCGTATTGAAGACACGAATGTATCTTACAGAGTCAGGCAAATTCACTCAGGGTGTGTTCACACAAAAATTAAATGCATAAGATCAAATAACAAATTTCACACAATACATCCACTAATCATTTTATGTGTCAAAAAAAAAGAAGTGCTTCAGTAAAGAAAAAAAAAGAAAAAAGAATGACATGAGGAAATTAGCAATATGTAAGAACAAAGAAATGAGAGTTGAAAGCAGTAAAGTTCACTGTCTATACACGTCGGAGAACGAGCTCCTCAGAAATTTCTTTAATGTCTTGTTTGAAGTAAGGAGAAGCAAAGAATCTGGGACTTCATTAAATATTTTCGGGACATAAAATGAGCAGAACACTTTCACCATAATAATAATAATAATAATAATAATAATCAATCAATCAATCAATCAATATTTTAATAATAATAATAATAATAATAATAATAATAATAATAATAATAATAATAATAATAATAATAATAATAATAATAATAATAATAATAATAATAATAATAATAATAATTTTATTGCACAAATATAAATACAATACATACAAATGCGGGTCCGTCAAAAGCCAATAGCGGCTTGTGGACTGGACCGCAAAGGCGTAGGAAATACCAAAACCATTCACATGAAAACAAAACAAAAAACCATCAATTATGTGAAATACAAAAAGGAAAAAAAAATCTGAAAGGATAAGAATACAAGCGAAGAAAACAAGAACACCAAGAAGGATCTCTTAGAAAGAAACAAGGTCATTATGACACTGAAAAGAACAACTATAACTACTACAATACTGAATAATACAAATAAACAAAACCGTACATCATCTAGACTGTCTTAGAGCTACAAAGACAAGGTCAATCAAAAAAGCAAACACACGAAAAAAAGAAAAATAGTATTTGACAGTCAACTTGAACGAGGTAATTTTGGGGCAAAAAGAAATGCAAGAAAATTTAGCATATTGTTTTAAGCAGTCTCTTTAGTTGACGTTTTAAGATCAATTCTAAAAAAATCAGGTAAGCCATTGAAAAGGTCAGGCACATAAAATGAGCGTAATCGTTTTCCGTACTTGGTATAAACACGAGGAATGATGAAGCGTCCACTGTCCCTTAGAATATGGTCGGAAACACGGGGGTCTATAAAGTGATAATCCAATAGTGCTTCATAATGACACTTCTTTTAAAAAGAGCTGCAAAACGCGGCGGGCGCAAAAATAAAAACAGTTCGTCACTTGGGGTATCAAGAGGAGCGTAAGCTACGCCCCTTAGAATTCCCCTCAATATACTATCAATTTTGTTCTGCAAAATCATCGAACAGTTTGCATTGACTGTGATACCGTAACGTAAAACACCGTAGGCTAAAGAGTTGACCAATATCTTTCGAACAGAAAAAGGAAGAAATGATTTTAAGGAATATAACATGCATGATACACTTCGGAGCCTTTTAGCAACATATCTAAGATGCGAGTTCCAGGATATGTCACTATCAAATTATAACCCCAAGTATTTCGCTGTGTAAACATATTCAATAGGTGAGCAGCTGCAGCTAGCACAATTTGACGTGTGGAGCAGAAATTGGAAATCAAGGCCTTTACGTTTTAATGGACTGCAGAAACACATAGGTTTTGTTTTTGAACGTTAATTTTGATAAGATTTGTTTGAAACCAGTCCATTACCTTTGTAGCATTAACTTGTAACATGTTAAGTGCACTGCGCAAATTTATATGGCGGGAAAGTAACAACGTATCATCTGCGTATTGAAAGATGTTACAATCTGACATCGCCTTAGCAAGATCGTTCACATACAGATTAAACAAAAGAGGGGACAAAACAGAACCTCGATGAACTCCGGCTTAAGAAATACTTTAGCGCTTTGGGTATTGCTGACAGAAACGCGCTGTGTCCGGTTCGTCAGAAAGTCTTCAAGTATATTAAAGAAAAGACCTCTAAACCCGTAGTCAAACAACTTTTTGATTCATATTTTGTCACTGGTAGAATCGAACGCATTAGAACCACCTAAAAAAGAGCGCAGGCATATTTGTTGTTTTCCAAAGTGTAATGTAGCTTATCCACAAAATCTTCGAGAAGTGAATCTGTTCAACGTCCCGGGATAAAACCGTGCTGGGACGGCGAAAGAAGATCAAACTTTTCTAGGAACGCCGTCATTGCTTTTAAAAGGTGTTTCTCAAGTATTAAAGATAAACACGAGAGAATAGATATTGGTCTAACACTTTCTACACTATCATGTTTTCCTCCTTTGTAAAGCGGTCTGACAATGGTACTTTTTAGACCAACTGGAATGACCCTGAGCCGATAGTCCCATTCAGTACGTACAGCAGAATAGCAGACAAAACGTTAAAATTTCGCCGTAAATCGCTGATACGAATATTATCAGCTTCGGGAGCCTAGTTGGGGTTAAAACTAAATACAAGATTACGCAGATCCTGTGATATCATGTTCGGCAAAATGCTGAGGCCGAGCAAGAGCGGTTCAAGTTAATAGGAGTGATATTCTCGTCGTTTGATACACCCGACACGGAAGCAAAGAAGCAATTAAAAGCGTCAGTAACCGATTGTAAGTCAATTCCGAAATGCTTGGTAATTAGGTCATCCATCGAAGACTTGTTTGAAACTCCCTTAACTTCATTAGCCAAAGCCCAAGTTGTATAAATATGAAAACGTGATCTATAAAACTTATTTTGATAATAATAATAATAATAATAATATATAATAATAATAATAATAATATAATTTATTTGTGATGGAGGAGCATATCCACAAAACAACGCAGGTTCGTCAAAGCCTTCAAGGGCTTGTGTGACTAAACCGAGGTTGCAAAGATATCAAAATAATTATCACAAAGAAGAAGAAAAAGGAAAAACATAAAAAATTGTGAACTTAACCAGAATTAGCAACAGTTCCAGTTGAGGCTTAGGCTGCTAAATCACAAAAAAAAATTAATAAAAATAAAAAAGAAAGTCAGGTTATGTCACTATAAAAAAGTCACAAAAGTCACAATAATAATAATAATAATAACAATAATAATAATAATAATAATATATTTATTAATACAGATAATTCTTCCAGTCGATGCACGGGTCTATCAATGCCAGTAAAGGCTTGTGCGACAGCACCCTACTGGTCATAATCACAATTTCCCCTACACAAACCCTGTCAAGCTCACCATGCCATATATACACTCGAATGCAATAAAATATGTTGCAAAGAAACACGCACATATTTTCAATAACTACGCTGTGATGCAATAAATTAATATGTAAAAACACGCACACACACGCGTACACACTCGTGGATAGTTATGTTGTTTCATTGAAATCTTGGAGCACTTGTTTGAGTTGTTTAGAGAGTCCACACCATATATGATTTTCGGAAGGTCATAGAAGGTTAAATGCATATAGAAATTGCGAACTCTTCTTCCATAGTTCGGGGTGACAGAAGGCACTTTATAGCCTTCGGTCCGACGAAGTGATCTTCATGGTCATTGTTCCTAACATATTTTAATCAAATTTTCTAAACCAATAAAGCATTGAACCCTAAAGATGTAAGTTGTGCTTCTTCAGTTTGTGACGATGGACCGTAGACAATACTCTAAAACATTCCTTTCCAAACTGAAGCAATTTTTCGGCACGATATCCCAGACACATGTCCCAAAATTGTTGTGCAATACCTTAAAACAATGTACTCTAGCGCTTGAGCTATCATCTTTTTGGTTGATTTAGGAATTAATGATCTTGTATCATAGAGTAAGCATGACACCTCAGATTTTTACAGATATATGACATATGAAAATTTCATGGCAAAGCACTGTCAAAATCAATTCCTAAATATTTAACCTGATCCGCATAAGACATTGGGCAACACTTGCCGTCTGCACAGTGTGTCGTTTGTATGTAAACTGGATGATCGAATTTTAGAATTATTAAGGGATTATGAAAGCAAACGAGTTTAGTTTTTAGATATATTTACCTCAATTCAATTTCTTGTAAACCAGTCATCTAAGTATCAAGTGTCATTTTGTAGCATCGCCATTGCTGGAGCATAATCAAGATGGAGCGAGAGCAGTACCGTGTCGTCAGCGCGTTATTATAGTCTAAATGTGGAGACAGCGCTGGACATATCGTTGACAAACACGTTGAAACGAAGAGGTGACAAAAAAGTTCTCTGGGGGACTCTAGCGTTTAAATTTACTTTGCAGCTTCGGATATTGTTTATAGAAACTACTGGTGTACGGCCGCTCAAAACGTTTTGTAGAGAAAGCAATGGGCCGCGGAATTTAATTGTATGCTGATATCTTTAACTATAATGCAATGGCTGACCGTGTCAAATGCATTCGCCACATAAATAAAAAGTGCGCATGCGACTTGATGCCTTTCAAAAGCAAGATGCAGCTTCATCAGCTAAAATCATTCTTTTAAAACGAGATGCAGTTAATCAGTGAAATAATAATAATATTAATAATAAAAATAATAAATATTAATTTGGTGTTTTAAAGTGTCCAGGGATATTCAATTGGTCTTCTTGCCGGCGTAGTTTACTAGAACGTACTAACATACGATTGAGCGCACGCAGACACACACATACACGCGAGCACTCGCGTACACACACACGCACACGCCCAAACACACGCACGCGAGCAAACGCACAGGCACGCCAAGCGCACACACATGCACACACAAGCACGCGGACGCATCCACACGCGCGCACACACAGACACACGCGCGCGTGTATGCACACCACACACGCAAGCAGATATGACCAAGAACACGTTCCTCGAGATAGTTTCGCTCTTACAAAAGAAAAAAAAAAACAAGATTTACGATATTATTGTTTTTTACGATATTATTAGTAGTTACATTTTTATTAATAATTATATCCCAACAATTTGCTTAAATTCGTTTTTACCCTGCCCCCCCTCCCCTCCCCTCCCCCCCCCCCTACAAGAAAAAAAAAGAAGAAAGTCTTGAAGACTGCCGAAGATTACCGCAATGGGCCTCCTGCGCTCAAGCTTTGAACAGACTGTGGCGCCCTCGTTTTGGGTAGTACAAGCTCACCTGGTTGGGACTCTCACTATTGTGGCGCCTTCGCCATGATTTTCTCCTTCCGTTTAGTGCAGAAGAACGGAAAAACACCTTTGGACGTCCGAAATCGGCTACATTCGACGCCGCAAGACAATCGAAAGTTCCGGATTCATGCCACCACCGCTAGGGTACGGCTCTCGTATCTCTAAGTGGTGACGTTAGAACATCTGGCGTCCCGACGTTTTTGTTTTTTCTTCCCTTTTATGTTTCTTTGGGACGCGTGACACGGCGTTTCTTAGTTCACGCTCTTATCGTCCTAGCTTTGGCCTGTGCTTCGACGGCGTTAGCATTTTTTTTTCTATTTTTCTCCTTATCGTGTTCCGCGCCAGAGCAGGCACGCTTCTATATGTGTGGCAGTTTAAGTCGCTCAAGTTTGTACTACCCAAAACAAGTCCTAACAAGTCATTTTTCGCAGCGCCTCCTGGGCAACGCAGGATGCGTATAGCAATCAGCTTCCGTTGGACTGCCGTTTAATACATTATTTGTGTTAAAGGGACACTGACAGGGTATTTATGCTCACCTAGGCTTTTATTTGTACACGACATCTGAGAGCCCAGGTATCCAGAACACAATCCGCGGCTCTAAATTCGGTTTCTTTCCGTCCGAAAACCGCCGATCCAGAACTGGCCGGTTTGAGTCGCGCTCCTCTCTTCTTCGTGGTCACGTGCCGTTTTCTGCGGTTTAGACTCAGCCACCAAATCGGAACCGGAAGATAGAAAAGGGAGAAATTGTCAATAAATATCTCCCACCCAGTTTTTTATTTTTTATTTTGAAATTGCGTAAATTGGTTTAGTTTTTCAGGGTGCCTGTCTTCAAAATGGCAATTGAAACATGGACCATAAAACCTATATTTAAAGAGCTGATTAACGCATTTTAGTTAATTACCCACCAGGCAGACGGTTGTTCCCCCTCGAAAGTTTTCCGAGCTCAAGGAAGATACAGTGAAGACGGCATTCACGCAGTAGTAAGGACGCCTTTTCTAAATCTGTTTCAAATAAGATATGCCACCCTGTATAAGGCACGCACAGCAGATTACGGTGATACGAAAAAAGTATCAGTTTTACGCCTTTCTAGGTTTCGGTTTCTTATCGGAGCGCATCTTCGCGCAGTAAATTCCCCTTTCCTCTTCTCTTCCGTAGCCAAAACGTGCAACATGCATGCACCGCCACGTATCGCACGTAAAGGTGGATCTTAAGACTGGCACCGACGTCAAAAAAGCAAACCTCACACGGCAGTCCGGAGGTTTTTTTATCTACACTTCGTTCACCCTTAAGCTGAGACTGCGGCCAATACCACTAGCACGAGAGCTCGAGGTTGCTGCTTTGAAGCGTTCTTCCTCAGAACGAGCGCTCGCGCTAGAAATGCATGTCTCAGAGCCGGGAGAGCGGGCGAGCTCGTGCTGGTAGGCTTGTAGCTTTGGCAGCAGTCTCACCTTAAGTGTGAACGGAGTACAGTCTCCCATACGTGCGATGCGTGGCGGCGCACCTGGTACGTTGCGCGTTTTGGCCGTGGGCCGCCAGAATGCCGCCGCGGAAATTCGCCCCGGAAAGAAACCGAAGTCTAGAAACCAGGGACTCAAACCGAAAAATATAACATTGGGGTTACGGTTACGGTTACCACTTCCTGTAGGTAACGGTTTCGTTTCGGTTTTTTACGGTTTTAATTTTTTCGGTTTCGGTTACCGCTTCCACGTTCATAAAAACCGGTTTATTTCGGTTTTTACAATAATTTGTTTATTTGAAAAGCTAGACAGCCGTTTTATAATAAACGGTTTAATGTAGTCCCAGATGTCCAACAACGTGAAATTTAAGGAACATAGACACGTCTTAATACTTCTAATTGATCAAACGTTGCACACGTTTCTAGCTCCATCGCTTGTTCAATACATCTAGTTACATTATATAATTTGATACCCGAGCATACATGTTACTTCTGCTACTCGAGTATCATCGCATTCTATATGATAAAAAGGAAACTAAATATTCCTACTTTGTTTTTGGCAGCGTTTGAGACAACCCTAAAAACGTTCCTTCTGGGTGCTGGAAGAACCCTTCGCACCTTCTCGTCGCTGTAGTTTATTTCAACCTAATGCATGCACACGAGTCTTCGCCCACACTGAAGGAAGGAGCCGAACTATAGCCATCCTCTAGTAAAATACCGCTAAGTGGAATAAAGTAATAAAATTGAGAGTTGGCTAGTTGGTGAAAATCACTTTTGAAAGACCATACAGTCGTCTGCGAACAATTCAACTTGAACAGAGGGAGGAAATTTGTTGCTATATCATTTATATAAATTAAGAATAAAAGCGGCCCTAACACTGATCCCTGGGGTAGTTCCTGAATAAACTGCTAACGGGGGAGAGCAAACTGTATTACAGCTAGCATACTGCATTCTTCCTCCTAAATAGGAACGTATTCAAGATATCAAAACCTGATTTAATCCCAATGGTTTAATTTTTGTACTATATTGTCATGGGGTACCCGGTCAAATGCTTTAGGTAATCCATAAATACTACGTCAACCTGACTTCCTTCGTTTATTGCTGATGCAAACTCATGTGTGCACTCTAATAGTTCCGTGACTGTCGAAAGACCCTACAGAAACCCGTGCTGGAGCTCATACAGCAAGTTATTTTACTTTAAGTATTTATTTATATGTATAGAAGTTCTGTGTTCTAAAAGTTTGCAGCATGTCGTTGTTAAAGGGGCACTAAATCCCCTCAAAAAAATTTTTTTTCATTTTTTTTTGCCAGGCGTTTTATTATAGTGTCGGAGGACTACCCAGTTAATATTTTGCAACAGAGTAGCGTATATTTTTAATAAAGACAAAAAACGCAACTGCTCGAAACCGAAACCGAAACCCGCGAACGGAGGTCGGAGAAGTGGAGTGGGGAGAGTGAGTGGCGGAAGTCACGTGGCAACACCCGACCGTGCGCTTCTTTTTTTACTCTTCGTAGCAGACATGAGTGCCGGCGTAGCGGAAACTGTTTGCCGTGCGATTCTTTTGCAGTTATGTTTGTTCCGCTCGCTGTTCTGTACTTCAAGATAAGTTGTTTTGTACATTGACAAGTTGGAGATGAGTAGTCAGTGCCCGTGGTGAATTTCCGCGATCGGCTCCGAAAAGGTTACACATAAGATGTTGCGTGAAGAGCTGGCTCACATGTCCTGCGTCCGAAAAAAGTGGCATTGTGCGACAGAGTTTCCGAAAGATCAATGGGATCGGGACCAATGGCTGGCTGCAATTCCTGTAGAACATTTACGGGCACCTCGGAAAGCGCACGCTACCTGATTTATATGCTCCTTGCATTTTGTGGAAAATGATTACATTGAGTTCGCAGGTTTCAAAACGGAAATCCCATACGATTTAGTTCTGCGACGTTTCGTCCACATATGTTTGTTATTTTTTTGTTTGTTTCTTTTGTGATAAGTGTAAAAAAGATAAAAATGTAAACATCGCAAAATATCTGAAAAAAAAAAAAGAAAAGGTACGCTTTCACTGCGGATCGAACCCGGTCCCGCCGCGTGTGAAGCAGACGCCTTTCCTCTGAGCTACTGGGGAACTCTTTCCTCAGGAATATTGCAGCCGGTAAACTCCAAGTTCAAAAGTTTGCTGCAGATTTTCCCGCAGCAAAAGTACTCCCGGGTCGAAGTCGGGAAGCACCACGCATTGGCGACATTCGCACCTAGGAAAAAAATCGTACGCGTGCATATTCAACTCCCACGTACACACTTCGGGCGGTGCTTGATGTTTGCGCGAGCGATGTCTTCAGCCACGAGAAGGGAGCGACGGCTCGGCGACGTCTTCGCGCAAATCGGCTTGGTGGTCGGGCGTGCCGTACGGGATGAATACCAATTCTTTTAAACAGTCCCAAATTTCTCTTTTAAAGGCAGACAGAATTCGCCGGTACTGCGAACGACAGTTCTGAAGTAGAGGCCCCACGCCGGTCGTCCGCTGCCATCGCCGTCCCCGCGAATCCCACGATACGCGAAATGACGCGCGCACAGAATGCTTCCGGTTCTCTGTGCAGCTTTTTTGTTTCAATCAACGTATTTGCAGCTTTTTAGAGGCCACACAAAATGGGTTTCATATTTTTTCTATTTTGAATATTGAGTGTGTGCCTTCAGTGACCAACGACTTTGATTAAATTTGGAGGTCGCGTCGAAACCTTAGAAAATGGCCCGTGACCACGGAAAAGAGAGTGAGCGAGGCTCGAACCGGCCAGTTCTTGATCGGCGGTGTTTCGGGCGGAAAGAAACCGAATTTCGAGCCGCAAATTGTGTTCTGGGTAGTTGGGCTCCCATATGTCATGTACAACTAAAAACCACGGCGACCATAAATACCCTGTCAGTGTCCCTTTAAGGATGTGGGGCGATCATTTTGTAGGTCCATCTTTTTTCCGGACTTGTAAATGGACACAATTCTCCCACATAGCCAGTTTTCTATTAACTTGCTCTGAAGAAGGACGCTTGAAAAATTAAATATAAACACCGCGACACCCACTCTGCATATCTTCTCAGAAATGCTTTGGGTATATTGTCTGGACCGGATGCTTTTTTATCGTTTATTTTTCAAGAGTAAATTAAAAATAGCACTTTCTGACAAAAAAGACAAAACCAACTCTACCATTTGTGAGTCGTTTGTTACGTCGACAGGGTCTACCGGTGGGTCACATGACACCCTAAAGACAGACAGGAAGTATTTGTTGAATTCATTCGCAATTGCAGAAGGACAAGAGAGAACTTCATTATTGATTAACACTTGCGAAATTTCCTCCCTTTGAGTCGAAAAGAAACACCAAAAGTTCTGTGTGGATTCCGTCAAGAACAGCGAGAGCACATAACCACGGTAGCTTTCCTTCGCTTGTATCAAAATATCCTTTAACAGTCGTCCTAAATTTGCTATCTCAGTGGTTTTTCTAACTTTGTTTTTTCTTCGGTGTTTTATCTTTAGTTTTAGTTGCAGAATTTCCTTCGTTATCCAAGGGTGCCTTCTTGGCGCTCTCACTTTCCTTGAAGGAACAAAACGACATATACAGTTTGATACAATATTCTAAACTTTTTTTACTGCTCGTTGACATCCAATAGTTGACTGAAAAATCAAAATGCTCTTCTAAGCGGTCAAGAACAGACACATCATCCGCGTTTTGAAAATCGCGAACTACGTTTTTGGGACAGGTGTTTTGGGATGTCTTTTTTGACAGCTGCGATGAAACACCAACATCTTATGATCTGACACTCCACCTATATTATCAGTCTCGCCCACTTCAACCATATTGCTACCACAAGAAAAAGTATAATGTTGCTTGACCAGTATTTGTTTATCGGGTCGGACCGTTCGCTAACTGTTTCAGGTCGAAACAAAAGCAATATCAAGAAGCAGTTCTCAGTACAGTACCTCATTTTTACCCACTTGGTTTGTTGTCGAATTAATACTGGGCAGGTTAAAGTACCTTGTCAAATAATCTTAGCTTTGTCACAAAATTGTAGAGCCACGTAGTCGTCTACATCTTCTAAAAACTTTGGCGGGGTATTTGGGCGCCTAAAAACGGCATCTATAATAAATGTATTTCCGTGGATTGTCACTTTACACCATAATACCTCACCATTGATAAGGTCAATTTATTGAAAGCAGAACTACCGTGTCTTTAAAAATGATAGCCATCGATCGCCTTTTGATCCTCTGTCCTTCCGAATTATTTTGTACAATGGTGGGACAATTTCATTTAGAGCTAGTACCATCGTGCAGCTATGTCTTCCTAATAACAACAATCAGGGTGTCATGGTCTACTATATTTAATATAGTTCTAGGATTGAAGCTTCAAGAATCTTAAATAATTCTCTAGCGGGTGCTTTCTAACTGATTTGTGGCGTCACTTGTTGTTTGGGTGAGCTTGGTGCTGTGTTGCTTCGACACATTCGGCATTGTGTGCTGCCGTCCCACACAAATAATATTGCCGCCAATCTTTATCTTGTCGCTGAATCAAAGAAAACGTTTTCTCTGTTATCGCGATGCCGCTTTGCTGCATCTCTACAGCTTGTTGCGCCTTTTGAAGCGTCATTTAGCAACAGTCATGTTCAATTGTTATCTTACGCCCCTTTCAGAAGTCTGTTTCGTTTTTTTTTTTTTATATAGAAGTGTCGTTTGCTCTGCGAAATCAAAAAAATTTGACGATGACGAGTCGATTCCCGTTCGTTTTTCGCCCAACGCGATGCAAGTCGCAGCCGACAGTGCTAAGCACATGAATTTCGCAAGCGTTTCTTCGAAGACACCATCTAGTACCTTTGATTTTAACATCTGCCGCTTCAGCCCATTCGTCATCCGAGAAATCCCAAAACCATACGGTTATTACATGGCGGCTATAATCTTCTAGACCGTGAAGCTTCCTCTGACATACAAAAAAGGTCTTATTGTACTGATCGTCACGCTTTCTTGAAGACCAACGACTTGATCTTTAACCTCTTTAGTTTCTTGGACCTTTTTCACCCAATCTGTTCTACCACTTTCAGCTACGTACAGTCGAATTTGCTTTCAAACTGTTGTTACGCTAGTTTTTGCCTGCTTTGAGACCATTTATAATCACGTTTTGTGTAAACAGAATAGTTTTTCTACCATTTCCCCCAGCGTAAGTGGGGTATCAGTACCCCTGATCAGGTCCCGGGTCTCGATTCAGCTGTCCCCGCATAACAATAGGTCAGAGATGACATCAACACACTCCTGCAAAAACAGCATATTTCAGATATATATATATATATATATATATATATATATATATATATATATATATATATATATATATATATATATATATATATATATATATATATATATATATATATATATATATTGTGGAAGTTTCTGAGAAAACGAACACCAATCCCTTTCGAGGTGTTGAAGCCTCGACTCCCGCCCCGCGCTCCCCCACCCCTGCCTGTTGTATTTTCGGTTTTTTTCTCCCCGCGTCTCACACATCGCCTTCCCCCCCGCCCCCCCCACCTCGGGGGGGGAAGGGCGGCTGCTGCTTTTTTTGTCGGGCGGCAGCGACGCGCGCTTTCAGGGAAGCGGTCGCCCTCCTTGAAGAGGAAGTGGCCGCCGACGAGCTGCTGCTGCGTCTTTTCGTCTCATGCCGGTCAGCGGGCTGGTAGGTGCCCTCAGCTCGTTCCCTCCAGCAAGTGCGCAGTGCCGAGCTTCTCTCGTCCTTCCTCGCGGTACGGAATCCTGTCAGGCTCGGGTTGAGGGTAGCACATGCAACGAGCTGTCTGCACTGGCGCTCCCGGGTGGAGATGACGAACTAGTCGTCGGGGTCCGCATTGACCAGGGTGTTGAGGTCTTCGCAGTCGGTGGGCGGGTGCTTGTCGAGTCGCCTTGTAGCCGCCGTTGTAGTCCTCGATCACCAGGCTGAACAGGTCGGCGAATAGCAGCGTACGATTCGGCATCCGGGGCGCACAGACCGAGGACGCCGTCGAGGTTCTCCACGTCGCGGATCTGTGCGATGTCGAGCAAGAGGGCTCCCATGGTGGCCCTGCGAGTCTTGAGCTTTTCGGAGACATCTTCAGAGTGTGCTTCTTGATCAGCGACTCGCGGTCAACTGCATCCTGGAATTCTTTATTTAGTGCGCCGAGCCGAGTCGGGTGGGTTGTAGCTTCGACCATCGGATGACAGGCTGACCAGCCCCAGGTTCGGCTTCGGTCTGAATCGGTGACGTTCGGTGCTGCGGCGTCGTCTTTCGGCCCGACGTTCCTCTTCGGCAGATCGGGTGGCGTGACTTTGTTCGGACGTTCTGGGTCGTGGCGGGATGTACAGAGGACCTCTGTGCGGTGCGCCAGGCGAGAGCTTCGGGCGGCGCGACGGCTGTGCAGGTAGCGAGGGTGAGTAGTACTCCTGGCGGCCAGGGCTCGGCGCTTCGACTGGAAAAGTGTTGACTCTCGACGCCTGCGCTGGAACGCGGAGACGTTCGGCAGCGGCTCCTGGCATTAACGTCCACTCGGATGCGCGATTCAGGTACGGTGGCCACGGCGTTGGCGAAAGAGATGTGCTTGGCTGCTCGAGAAGGAATCGCCCGCAGTCTCTCCTGCGACTTTATAGCGACCGTGCCTGTCCGCTGGGATCCGCGCTCCCGGCGCCCTCGGAATCCTATGGGTCTGAGCACGCCCGGTGTCTTATACCGCATTCGGGGCCGTTGGCTTGCTGGATGAGGCCGGAGGAGGGGACAGGGAGGCGGATTAAAGCTTGTCAAGGATGACATATTCGGGTGCGTGTGCTGCCGGGTCAGGCGTCCTCAGCCCCTCGGGGCATGATCTCGACACGACGATGAGCCCCGCCTCGACGTCGGCGGATGTCAGAGGCCGAGTTGCTGCCGATGCGTTGTTCCTTGTCGTTGGAGAGACTCAGTGTGGAGGGCCCGTGTAGATGACTCTCCTCCGCTATCATGGGCACCTGCTGGGGCGCATGACCCGGCACGCTTTCAATCGGTGTAGGTCGGCGGTGTGCCTCTGTGCACCGCTCATTCAGGGTGCGTCTCAATGGTCAGCCGGCCCCAAGTTGGGCGCCAAAGTGGAGACCAGGAAAACGAACACCGACCTCGCGGTGTCCAGCTCCGACTCCCCCGCGCGCCCGCCTTCCCCCCCCCCCCCCCTGGTTATCGGTCCTCTTTATTATCGTCTATTACTGTTCCCACAATACAACTATATATATATATATATATATGTATATATATATATATATTCCCAAAATATGCGCATGAATGAACAGTACTTCATCGAATGAATCCATGTTTCACGAAATCGCCGAAATCTAAAATTAACAGCGGAGCCAGGATTTGAACTCTGGGCATCCCAATGCACAGGTCGGGTGTGCTTATAATATACTATAACATATTATACTATACTATATATATATTTATTATATGGGCCGTGGGCTAGTTGGCATTTTGCATTTCTCTCTTTGGCTCTGGGTGTTTTCTTCGTCAACTGTTTGACAGAGTGTCAGACCAAATTCTCTCTCACCCAATTGACTTCTTCTTTCTGCGTGTTTGGTAGACTATGCCGACTGCCCACTGCTCCACCTTCCCCCGCTACCTGACAGCGCATGGGCAGTTGCCTCCGGAGTCGGTTATGAACCACTCATGGGACTGTGCGCAGGCGATAAGCCCTCTGCTGAGGCCAATATACCTCTGGGAAGGGCTCGCGCTGTTCTGGTGCGCGTGCATTGGCGAGAAAAAACTATTCTGCCACACGGACAACATCACCTTTGACTCGAGCGCTGCACCGCGGCCATGGACGAGCTTTCTCTTGGGCTATTGCCAGTGCCGCCTCTCTACTTTTTCTTAATAAAAATGTCAATAAGGTGGGTATCGTCGGGTCATGTGCCGTGCCGACCTGCCGTTGCGCGCTTGACACGCGATGGCGAGCCGGCGGGCCATCGAGTCCTCGCGTTCTCGGTGCGAGACATATTTTGCTTCTCGTGCTAAGGGCTGTAGGAAAGATCGAACAAACGTCCGAAGAGTTTCCCGAGGTTTTTTAATACATGTCAATAAATAAATAAATGAAGAAACTTTGCACTGGCCAATATACCTCCAGGGAGGCAAAGCTCGTCCATGGCGGCGGCGCGGCGCGAGAGCCGAAGCTCTGTTCTTCGTGTGTAAGAAGAGTCTCTTACTCGGCAACAAACGCGCACCACAACACGGCGCAGTCCTTCCCGGAGGTATACTGGCCCCCTCGGCAGAGGGCGATGGAGTGCCTGCGCAAAGTCCCTAACATCTACGCCGTAGCCGACTCCGGAGGCAGTCTGCCCATGCGGCTTTTGGGTAGCGGGGAGAGCGTTTGGCAGTGCGGCAACGTCGACCAAACACGCAGAAGAAAGGGAAGCCAAATGGGGGAAAAAGAATTTGGTCTGCAACTCTGCCAAACAGGAGAAGAAAAAAAAAACAGCCATAGAGATAAAAGTAAAATGCCAAGTAGCCTGCCGCCCCCTGGAGCGCCTTGAGGGGAAGTGGGCGCTCCAGCGAGTGGAGGATACGAGGAATGGCTAGAAAGCCGTTCTGGCGTGTGCGAAATGGTGTCATCGGCTGTGTCGAGCCCACGGTGTGAGATAATACTCTTCAGGTGAGGACAGCGAGCTCCTCGCGACGATGCCGATAAAGTTCTATTTTCACCTCTCTCTCTTTCTCTCGCTCACTATGGTTTCAAGCGGCGCCGGGGAGATGACTCGTCGACCTGTGGGCACGGTAAAGGCCGGTTCAGACACTGGCGTTTGAGTGCGTTTGACTGCGTTGCGGCGAGAACCGAAAGCGAGTCACCGGCACATCTGTGCTTCGTATGAAGCGTGAAATCCAATTCAAGGAATCTTCTTGGCACGCGATATAAGAAGCAAGGATGTCCTGGTGTCTCACTGCTGCAACGCAGTCAAACGCAGTCAAACGCAACTGTAGAACCGGGCTTAAGACGCAGGAGGCAGGCAGCAGTGCACAAGACGGCTCGTTCCGCCTCATGCTCCACACGCGCAGAGCTCCAGCGAGTTTGTCGCACGTGCAGAAAGACCACGGTGTACCGGGGTGTCATGGAAACGACATACTTTTTTCGCTCTCAGTTTCGCCGTTTGGTCGCCGGCGAAACTGTCAGCCGCGGGACAAGGAAGAAGTCGGATTTACCTTGGCTGCTATCGAGGTTGTCCTGCTATATTGTGTCTTTATTCAAGATTTTCGCTGCTAATTCAAGGTAAAAACGATACGATCCTCGCTATTGACGCAACGGTCACCGACCATGGCTGAGGCGGGCCATCCCGCCGGCCAAGGCTCACCGTCGATCGAAATGGAACTGGATGGACAGGCTGAGCGGCCATCATTGGGTACGTCAAGCGCTTCAAGCACAGTCTCTTACTATGAGAGCATCTCTGACGAGCTGGACGCCGATTCGGCACCCTTTCAGCTTGTTCAGAACCGAAAGAGACGCAAAGCCTCCACTAGTTCAGAGTCAAGCGACAAGACGATCAAGACTATGACTCGTACTGATCCCCGCCTCACGGTGATAGTCAGACCCAAGGATCCAGACAAAGTGATCGCAACCATTAACCCGAAGAAAATTCAAGAAAAACTGGACATGACTGCTCCAGACGGGGTGATCCTGGTTAGGCCAAACCGAAGGCTCAACGTACTGGCAATTGACACCAGAAATAGAGAGGCTACGAAAGCGCTCCTTGCACTCACCACACTAGACGGGATCGCTGTCCTGGCGTACGAACCACTCCCACGAGAATCGGCGGCCGGGGTGATCTACGAAGTACCAGCAGACCTCACCGAGGCCGAACTTCAACTGGCAGTTCGCACTACTGCACCTGTTATCTCCATCCGACGACTGGGTAAATCCGAGACCGTCAAGCTCGTCTTTAGCACGGACACTCTACCAGAGTACGTCACAATCGGATACACAAGATACAAGACACAACCGTACATCGAGAAACCACGTCAATGCTCCAAATGTAACCGTTTTGGGCACGTCCGAACCGCCTGTACTAGGGAATTACGATGCGGTCGCTGCGGGGGTCCCCATGATCGCACCAAGTGCGAAGCGGAAGACCCACTCTGCATGAACTGCCACAAAGCACACGACTCTACATCTCGTTTGTGCCCGGCATACAAAAGAGAGCAGAAAATATACAGGTACAAGAGCGAAGCTAAGGTTGGTTACACCTCAGCAAAAGAGGCTCTACGGTCTACACAAGATCAGATGTCCACTGGCCATGCCAGGACAGCAGCCAATCAAGCAAGACAGGACGTCGCAGCCCACGATCTTCGTGCTCAACGAGATTCCCCGTCAACGCAGCAATCCAGCGTGAGAAAAGGCAAGACCTATTCAAAATCCACAGAGGCTACAGCTCCGACTTTGCAGCTAAAGGATGACAAAGAATTTCCAGCACTTCCTGGATCTGCATCAACTTCGCGTGTAGAAGATAAAGAAAATAGGCAGCCCAGGAGGGACCAGTCAAGTGCATCAACCAGGGAGCAACCACCTATGTCCGGGGTCAAGCTCCAAACCATCACCAACGTTGTCCGTAACATTCTTCGGTCATGGGATTCTCCTATAGCCCAAGCGCTATTAACCGTATTAGATGCCATACTTCCGCTCGTTATGATCTGGTGTCATTAGACAAGCTTCGAAGAGATGCCACCGTCCTTCAATGGAATGCGAGAGGCCTTCGAAATCGGCTTTCGGACTTTAGACAGTTCATATTCAAATATCCTGTTCCTATTATTGCAATATCAGAGTCGCGAGTGACGCACAGCATCAGACTATCAGGGTACGAGCTTTTTCATTCACACAGAACAACTGGTCTTAGCCGAGTTTTGGTCGGCATTCGAAAGGACCTGACCTATATTCAACACGATATTCCGTCGCACCCTACAAATGAGTACATTGCTGCGACTGTTAAGATAGAAGATATTTCGTTCACACTTATTGCTAGTTATATACCTCCTCGAGCAGCCTTGGACATTCAGAGGCTGGATACAATTTTACAGCAAACCCCGTCACCCCATTTTCTAACAGGAGATTTCAATAGCCATCACTCATTATGGGGAAGCAGAAAAAATAATGCTCGAGGGCAAGCCTTATTTGACCTTACACTAAAATATGGCCTTGCAATACTTAACGACGGCAGTCCGACGTATTTCAGAGGTGCATCTACAAGTAGCTCTCTAGATTTATCGTTCGTGTCTTCATGTCTCGCTGAGGGAGCCAGGTGGTTCGCTGATATTGAAACTCATGGTAGTGATCACGTGCCGACTTACACTACGTTTCAAGGATTGCATCGCTTGAAGAGGCGTACTACAATGCATTATACTGACTGGGATATCTTCAAAACAAAAATGGAGTCCGCCTGTACTACACTAACTGAGACAGAAGGATTTATTGCGGCCATCAACTCTTCAACCTCCGAAGCGACCAAAACCGTCAATATGACAAACCCCCGACAGCTATTGATGGAGAATACGAACGACTGCGTGCCATCCGCCGGCGGGCTGAACGCAGGGCAAGAAAAACTAAGAGTGCTGAGGATGTCAGGGCTTCTAGGAGAGCACAAAAGCGCGTTACAAGGCACTTGGACAAGCTTTCCAAAAAACGCTGGAGGTCTCTTAGTGCCGGCCTTGATCCCAGAAAGCCAGTTACTCGTATATGGCCCATGATGCGAAGCTTGCGCGTGAGGCCGCAGCAAGTTCGTCCCTTCCGGGCCATCGCTTTGAGCCGCCAAGTCTCAGCAGTAACCATAGCCGAGGAATTTTGTGTCAAGATCACCTCCTGCTCTACTCTTATCGACTGCAGAGTGAATACGACAGATGACCACCCATCCGTAAGTGTATGCAATGCTGTTGAAGCATATTTTACTTTAAAAGAACTTGATACGGCACTCTTTGCATCTAACGTCAAGTCGTCCCCGGGCACGGATGGAATACGATACTCAGCCTTACGTCACCTGGGGGAAGCGGCTAGCAACCTTCTTGTTAAAGGCATTTAACTCCTCGTGGGATACCGGAATTATACCGAGGCAATGGAAAATTGCTCGTGTGTTGCCAATCCTCAAACCTGGAAAGTTTCCCCTTGATATTAATTCGTATCGTCCAATTGCATTAACAAGTTGCATGAGCAAAGTAATGGAACGAATGTTGCTAGCCCGTATGGAATGGGATCTAGAAAATAGAGGATTATATCCCTCCTCCATGAATGGATTTCGACGCGGAAGAAGCAGCATCGACAATGTAACTGATTTAGTGACCAGCATTGAACAAACGAAGACTGTCAAAAAGATAACAACAGCTGTATTTTTAGACATAAAATCGGCATTCGATACTGTAGAACATGGGGCCATTCTTCACGATCTGGGGGCAACTGGCTATGGAGGACGCATATATACGTGGATTGCAAGTTACCTTAAAGAAAGACAAGTGTACATATCGACGCCGGAGGGCAACACTGGTTTTCACGAAATCAAGAGGGGAGTACCGCAAGGGGGGTCCTTAGCCCCATGCTTTTTAGCATTTCTCTAATAGGCCTTCTTAAAATACTTCCTAAAAACGTTCACGTATCCATATACGCTGATGACATCTGTTTCTGGGCGTGCAGTAGGTCTCTCAACATAAACAAAGTAAGACTACAGAAAGCAATAAACATCACAGCAAGCTACCTCCACGAGCGGGGTCTGCATATATCACCGGACAAATCAGCGGTGATGGCATTCAGCAGAAAACACACGGACAAATACCCAATCGTGATCGATGGAAAACCAATTCCATACGTCACTGAACAGACATTTCTCGGTGTCACTCTCGACAGGCAACTGACATGGAGCCCCCACATAAAGCGCCTAAAGAAAAAGCTGACCTCGTTTATTGATATAATCAGAATGATTAGTGGGACTAAATGGGGATGTTCTGTCTCTGCGCTAATGGCCCTATACAATGCTCTGTTTCTCGGCCTTATGTGCTACAGTCTTCCTGTTATGCATACTGTATCACGGTCTCTTCTTAAAGAATTAGAAAGTGCCCAAGCACAAGCTCTTCGAGCTTGCTTAGGACTGCCGAGGTGCACATCGAATGTGGGAACTCTGGCTGAAGCACGAGCAGTTTCGCCCGCCATTTTAAGGACACAAGAAACGTTGCGAGCTCATCTTCGTCACAAAACTAGAATACATAAACATCATCTAGCAAATATCTCTACAGAGAGACCATCCTCAGGATTTGCCCAAGTAATCACGCTTTTGGAGGATTATATTCCCAGATCATTTGAAGCGGCTACGATTCCAAGATATCCACCGTGGAAGTACCCCCACTTAGAAATCAGAACAAGTATCCCAGGGATCACTTCGAAAACAAAGATGCCTGCGCCGGTGATCACCCAGATTGCTCTTGAATACATCAATAAATCATACAACTCATTCCGCCACATCTTCACTGATGGCTCTACAATGACGTCATCATCGGCTCTGGGAGTCTACATTCCATCTATGAGGACATCCATAAAAGCAAAGCTGAGCCACGTCACCTCATCAACGGCGACAGAGCTCGCGGCAATTCGAGCAGCAGTGACACAAGCGGGAACTGAAAAACCTCAATTTTGGGCAATATTTGTTGACTCGAAGCCCGCTCTCTACACCCTCTCCTCGATGAAAAAAGTAGCCCATATCTACAACTTGCACAAGATATCTTGGAAGCAGCTCGCCAAGCTTCGTGCCAGGGACACCATTTTATTTTACAGTGGGTTCCTGCCCACTCCGGTATAACCGGAAATGTTCTTGCCGACAGAGCTGCTAGAGATGCCCACGAAAGCATTATTATTGTCTCTATTCCATTCTCAAGACCAGATGCAAATAGCATGATCAGAAAAATCGGCCAAGAAATAACATCGTCTCTCTGGGAAAACCCTAAATACCACTACCGATATCTTTACAATATTGATCCTAAGCTGCAGTTTCGGGCTCCACGAGGTTTACCCAGACCAACGGAGACCGTGCTACACCACTTACGGCTTAAAGTTGCGTACACCAACAGCTACCTTCACAAAATCGGAAAAGCTCAGTCTCCTGAATGTGCATCGTGTGGCAGCGTCCATAACATCCAACACGTAGTCTGCGAATGCGAGGAGTACAGCCATGAAAGGCAGTTAATGAAGAAACACCTCAACATCAAAGAGGAAGAACAACTAAGCATCGACATCGTGTTTGGTCCCTGGATGACATCTTCTGACGGTTGTAAGGCTACAGAAGCTCTCCTGAAGTTTTTGAAGAATACTCGTTTACAGCATAGGCTGTAGTGTTCTAAAGTGAACTGAAGTGGTAAATGATGCTTGCCATTGAAACACTCACATCTACATTTATTTTTAATTTTTCCCTAGTATCATTTTTTTATATTCTCTTATACTTCTTTTATATCAATTTTGTTTTCTTACATTTCTCTACTCCTTTCTATTATTTTTTTTGTTATTCCGTTCATTACACAGTGTAGCAAACCAGCACAAGGCGCTGGATGACATCACTGTTTTAATAAACGCCTACTTCTCTCTGTCAGCCGCGGGCACGGTGGCCGCGGAATGATGCAGCCTTTCGGATGCCCGCCGAACGAACGCTATCTGATTCCTCGCGCCCCGCATTGAGCCCCGCCGTGTCCTCACCTAAAGAGTGTATCTTACACCGTTGTCGAGCCTGAACCCAAGAAAACCCATTCGTCGCGTGGGCTCTGCTCGTGTCGCTTAGGTTTAAGCGAAATCCCGACCGCAGCAAATCCTCCGCGGGGAGGCGCACCGCAGACGCCAGCTTGTTCGGAGTCGGGATTGGCGCACTAGAAGTTGTCTATCTGAGACCAAGCCCAGCGTTCAGGCGCGCGCCTTTCCCTGACAATGGCTGTTGCCGAGAGCTGCATGTAAAACGGCGCCGGGCGTATCACGAAGGGCATACGGCAAAAACGGCAGAAACGGCGGCCAACTCTAAATGTGGTCAGGTTGCGGAAGGAGGGATGAAGCGAGATATGATAAAAGGCCTAGGCAAGGTCGAGCTTCACCATATACTCTTTGGGGGGGGAGGCGTTACTGATGGCCTGGGGCAGCGGAGTAAGGCGAAACTGAGGTGCCTGGAGGTAAGGAGCAAGTGCGGCGCAGTCTAAAATAAAGCGGGACTTAGTGGCTCACTTTGATACGAGGAAGACGGGGTTGAGGTACGGAAACGTGAGGAACGTTCGATGATGCTGCCAACATGTCGGTTACGGAGGTATCGATCGTGGGGAACTGGTCAGGGAGAGGGGCGGGCCGCGAAGAAAAAAGCCTTCGTGCAGTGAATGGACAGTGCGACCGAAGTCGGGCGGCCCGTGAAAACTACATGCCTCACTAAACACTGCACAATGGACTTGAGGTGCCTGCTGGGTCGGGTGGACTGGCGGTGGAGGTCCCATCGCTTTCGACTTGTAGGCAGTGCTACCCAGGTCCTACTCGCTCTCCTCGACGTCGCTCTGTTCGTCTGTAGTGGGTTCCTTTGTGTTGGTGTGGTTTTCCTCCTCGCCCTCGTATGTGCCGAAGGAGTCGTCATCGGCGTGGTGCTCGACAACACTGTCTGTCCTGCTGAGCCACTCCAAGATTCGCTCGTCGGCGGTGGCCGTCGAGTCCGGATCTAGTGGGTCGTTTTGTTCGGTCCAAGATCAAGCACAGGCAAGGTCGGCCGAGACGCCAGCCTCGCAAAATGCATGGGCGAGAACGTCCTCGGCCGGGAAAACGTCCAGTAGCGTCGGTGAGACGACCATGCCGTCGATAACGGCACTGGTGGGTCTCAAAGACCCAGGGTAGCTGCCGGACTCACATAGGATTAGGGGGCCTCTTGGATTTGTTGCCTGGGCGGTAGCTGGTGTTCGCGGGGGCACGAGACGTGCTGCGTCAACGTCGAGGCTGGTTGGGTAGTTGGTCGGGGAGCTCTCTGAAAACCTCGGACTCGAGTGCGGACGTCTGGGATAGGATAGCCGTCCTCCAGTTCCCTCTCGCGACGACATGGAAGAGTTCCAGTCTATCGGAAATGAAGTGCTTGTGTTCGGGAGCATGGCATCCCTGCAGAACCGATACGGGTGGAGATGCCGGATCTCGTGGACATCTCGCGTTAACAAACCTCTCGTATTCTGGGCGAGGTCGCGCAGAATGTCGTAGGCCTGATGGACCTTCGCTCCGGGAATGGCCGGTGGGGGCTCCACCGGAGACAGTCCTTGGTGGCTCTGGTAGAAATAATTCCCGTAGAAGCCATACCTCCGGCGTAAGCAGGGGAAAGACTCCGGCGATGCTGGAAGCGATCTCTTGGCGCGTCTGTGGATGTTCGAGCTCACCGTGTTGACGTTCAAATAGCTCGGGTTCAGAGTTCTGTGACAGGGATTGCTGAGACTGCTCGCCGTGTGGGGCGAGACCGGCCTTGGCATCGGCGATTAGAAGCACTGCAGCTCCCAAGGTTGAGGCGAAGGAGGCAGAAATGGCATCCCCTGTCTGTTGGACGAGGGCGGCTCCGTCATCCGCGGCCAAGTTCGTTGGCGCGTTCGACGACGAGGCATCCTTCTCCTTGGCTTTTTCTCTTGTCCAGCTGAGATGCTTGGGAGTGCCGGCGGCTGCCACTCGATTTGAAAAGTGTCTCGGCACGAGAGGGAAATGAAAAGAAACTCGGAAAACCTTCGGACGTTTCCTCGTACCTTCCGCCACTCTCAGCCCGAGTATATATATATAGATGAGGCAGAGTAGTTTGAGAACAATGGACCGGGAAAATGTAATAAGTCGGAGATCCGTACTTGCGGAGTTGCTATGCTAAGAGTTTATTGTATGTATTACGACAGTTTCGCCGAGAGGCTCGGCTTCGTCAGGAGATGATCTCCTGACGAAGCCGAGCCTCTCGGCGAAACTGTCGTAATACATGCAATAAACTCTTAGCATAGCAACTCCGCAAGTACGGATCTCCGACTATTATATATATATATATATATATATATATATATATATATATATGGGCTGAGAGCGGTGGAAGGTACGAGGAAACATCCGTTTCTTTCTATATATATATATATATATATATATATATATATATATATATATATATATATATATACATATACATACAAAAATCCAATGTCAAACCTCTGACATTTTTTTCCTTTCTGTGTTGTAATAAAATCGTCACTCGCGACACGTTTCAGACTAAATGAATACCAGGTTTTCTTTTCCGCCAGCTCCGCATGATATTCAATTTACCTCGTTTTTTCATACTGGCTAGTGCATTTCAAGAACATCGGTGGTTTTAATAGAACCGAGTTGGATGGACATCTGAGAATTCTAACTTACTAGTTAACACCCTGAAGGCGACACGTACGGAATACATATAGCGATGTGGAGTGTGGCAGATTTAGAAATATAGACATTTTATTATAAGCTTGACCACTGATTCCAACTAACTATTCTTAATCCTAACGTTAGATTCAGCGGAAATGTATTACCAGATGCACCACTTGCTGACAGTAACTCTGTCAAATGGCCACGAAATTTAAAGATCCTTTCTCCAGGTCATACTTGAGAAAACACATAATTATATTTTTCGGTTAATATCGGTTAAAACCGGTTACCAGTAAAAATTTACAGTTACGGTTACGGTTTCGGTTTTAATAAATTTCAAATAACGGTTTCGTTCCGGTTCCGGTTACTGAACAAATTTTGTTTCTAAACGGTTTTCGGTTTCGGTTACGGTTACGGTTTGAGTGCGTGCTAGAAGCGCGTCCAAGTTAATCATTTTTTTCCGGAACACCCTAAAATTCTGCACGTGCCTTATATCTTTCTAAGGCTGGTGGACTTGGCACTTCTCGCTAATTCACAACAGGTTTATAATTAAAACAACGCCTTCAAAATCAATAGGTAAGTTTCAGTTACTGGTACGTAAATAATTACCACAATATACTGAAGTCTAATAACGTTTTTAATTAACCTTTCACATAAACCATTACGGCATAAATCTTTGTTCTGTACGATGCCTAATTTTGACAAGAGTCATATGGCTCGCGTTTCCGAAAACACCTTGTAGGTTACCTACTGTATGTTTATTATAAGTTCAGATATACTCATTGAACAAATCATACAATAAATGTTTCTTTTCGCAGGGCTCGCAATAAGTGAAAAAAAGTGTATTTTGTTTACGTATATATAAACAAATATCGGCTTCGAAATTTTAGTATGCATTGTTAGCATCTTAAGACAAAAATAATTTAACAATTGTTTATTCAAAAGATACAATGTAGGTTTGATTTTGAGCTTGATTCACCTCTACTTGGATAGGGTGAAAGTTGCGTTACGAATGGCATTGCATTTTTCCGAGTATATGCAAGGTATTGTGTTCTCGCGAACGTCATCCGCCATCTGCTCCCTTCCCGGCGTCAACAGCGTAAATAACAGGCAGGTTTCTTTGTTACTTGGTCTTCTGATTTCACAATGTTGCTTTTGTTGTTCATTTCGTTGTTTTTGTTGCGCGTGTCCGCTGTTTGCATTGTCAACAATTTCCGCTTTTTTAAGAAGATATAGAGCGTCGGCTCCTACTCTTGACTACGATAAACGGTAGAACTGCCGCGATTCTCTCCTTGATCGGTCAAGGTGCCGTGAGTACAGCTTCAATCATGATCTGCATTTTCGCATGCCGAGTTTCTGAGTACCGGCGCTTATTTTTGACAGGCTTCTGTAAAATTAATACACGTTATTTTTTGTACAAGAAACGATGACTTTTCTCCGGAATAATCGGAATACATTGCTGAGCTTATACTTCATCAACGAAACTGGAGTACCCAACACAAATAAAAATAACATACGCAAATAGGCGGTACAATGAGGCAGTTACGGAAAATTTTAGGCCTAGTCCGTAATGCAACCTGAGCGTGCAAGTTCATACCCACTATACTCTGTTTCAGCTTATGATGTACCGCAGGAAAGGCTACAAGCGCGAGCTCCTTGCTCTAGGGCACATCTCGGCGGCAGAAGCTCTCGTGCACCAAGGGCAGCTGTCAACGCTATGAGCTCGCGCTTCTTGCCTTCGCTGCGGTACAACATAAGGTGAAACAAAGTACAGCATTATTTCAAAAAAGGAATGATTAGATGAAGAGTTTTCTTCTTTTTTGCTTCGTCCTTTCTTAAGATTTCTTCATACGTCGCAAAAATTGGCTCTTTAACTAGGTGGAATCTTTGTATCTAATCGATAGCATAGAAACTGAAATTTACAACTTCCTCACTAGTTTTACCTTTAACCTTTCCATGAATCTCTCGCTGCGACATTTTTTTATATATCAGTAGCTCACCTGACGTCGAGGGGCAATGCACATCTGCCTGTCTAGATGCTTTAAAACAAGCCGCATTTGCTTAAATATTTATGTTTCTGAACTAAAAAAATATAGGCACTTTCTCTTATGAGTTATGAACGCGTAGGCATAACTGCCGCGCCTTCCGCTCTCTTAGTTCGTCAGCGGCGTAGTGGCGTGGACGGCCATGTTTCCCTATTGCCGAGGATGCGGCCGCCGACAATATACAGGGTGTCACAAAGAAAATTTACAGGGTTTTTTCACCGCAAAAATAAACTAGGCATCGCCGAACGTTCATTCTCCGGCCAAAGGTAGCGCTAGAGGTCACAACCAGAGGCCAAAGTTTCAGCCCGATTCGATACCTTATTCAAAAGTTATGAGTGATTTTCTGAAAATTTCAATGGAAAAATGGAGCCCATTTTCGCCCGCTTTCGGTTTCTGGTGCCATAGAGCCCCATGTATTTGAAAACTCCAATAGGCCGCCATTTTCCCATTGAAATTTTCAGAAAACCACTTATAACTTTTGATTAAGGTATCGGATCGGGCTGAAACTTTGGCATCTCGTTGTGACCTCTTAGAGCTACCTTTGGGCGGAGAATGAGCGTTCGGCGATGACTAGTTTATTTTTTCGGTGAAAAAACCCTGTAAATTTTCTTTTGTGACACCCTGTAGATGCCTCAGGCGCCGCGAAGCTCCTCGGCGCCGAGAGCAACACAACCAAACGGCGTTCGATGACGACTTGCGCTCGGCCGCTCGGCACCCATAGAAAGCCTCATTGGTCCAAAAGGCTGTGTCCAAGCTGTGCCCTGCTTCTGGTGTGCGCCATTTTCTCCAGTGTTCTTGCATATTGTCGCGTTTGTGTTAAAGTTTTTAGCACTCTCGACTGGCACGCCGGTGCGAACCTTGCCCGATCCGGTTCTGTCTTCTCATTGTCTTAGTTTTGGAAAGTTACAGTTCATTCTCGATCATCATCGTGTGTTCTGGTTTCGAACATTGATAAGCACACTGCATGTATTAAAGCGGCGGTACCAACTTTCGCGAGCGGCTTGATAGCCAAGAGTGGTACAACTTATTAAAATAGCTAACGTACGTGTCATTCGCTACAAAAAAAGTAATCGGTGTTTCCTTTTCTTGGTCTTACTGCAAAAGCTCAGTGTGTTGGTTTCTGTAGTCTTTGATACTTACTTTAGCTGTTTAATATATTACTGTTCTCAAGCCCCTCGTAAAATATGGAGTCGTCTGTTCGACGTCAGTGCGCTGTAAGTCGAACTGAAGTTCTGGGGTGTCGTATATAAGACAAGGGGTGCAAGAATGTACTCTTTTTTATGAGAGTGTAGCAAAATCTTTGTATACAAGAAACGTCACTATAAGGCTACCCGTCACCAGCCAATTCGCCGGACGCCATATTTGTGGTGACACCTCACAGTGCATGCTCGTATGAGTTCCCGAAAAAGACAGTGTTGATGGTGTGCACTGTGTGTGTAACCAGCCAGCTTGGTGGAAGCTTGCCGCCAACACGCGCTCAGCAGCAGCGATCCGAGCTATTAGCGCCGAGATGTTTCGGTGGCACCTCTTGTGGTTCCATCCGTGACGTCACAACTGGGATTTACCTCGCCGTGACGTCTCCAGTTTTTATCCTGGCTACTTACCATCAGGTGCGACGACGAGTTCGGTGGTGTGTTTAAAAAGCACAGTGGAAGCTAGGAGCCATCGCAATCCGAAACTACCACCTTCAAAGTTGACAATTTGACAATGCTGATATGCCCATGGTCTGGCCAATCGTGGAAAGCTGACCGCAGCGACGCTTTTGGCCGCGTGCATCGCTAATAGCCGCCAGTGAATACCGCCTATAAAGATAGGTTATTCACTAAGAATGAAAAGGTCAAGGGGAAACTGCTCTTTCCATGAACCAGAATTGCGAACATAAGGGGAGCTTGGCGCTACTTCCCTAGGATACAGCGACTTTCCCTAAGCTACTAATCGTCAGATCATTTTAAAGCGCAGCCCGTTTCCCGGTTGAGCGGTGTCGGCGTCTGCGTAACCGCGCGCGTCGCATTATAGGACATTTCCCCGCCAAAGTTAGCGAGGAAATTTTTCGTTAAATTTAGCGGGAAAATTTATTTGCTAAGTTTAGCGTGAAATGTTTCCGCTGAAGTTAGCGCGAAACTTTTCCCGTTAAATGTAGCTGGTAAATTGTTTCACTAAATTTAGCGGGAAAGTTTTTTTACCAAATTTAGCGGGGAAATTTTTCCGCTAACTTTAGGGTGAAATGTTTCTGCTAAAGTTAGCGCAAATCTTTTCCCGATAAATTTAGCTGGGAAATTGTTTCGCTAAATTTAGGGGAAAAGTTTCCCGTTAATTTTAGCGGGGAAATTAACGTCACGTGACCTCAACGCCAAATCTGTTTCCCCGCAAAATTTAGCGGGAAAATAATGCCACGAATTTGTGTCACGTCACCCATGAACAAATTCAGCGGACATTCATATTAAAAATAGCGCAAAAAGACGGGACACAAAGACGAAGAAGCACACAGGACGTCTTTTTGCGCTATTTTTAATATGAATGTCCATTACTAACTTGCCCAGCAGACCAAGCTTTTAAAATTCAGCTGCAGGAGGAGAGGAGGACAAAAGAAGGAAACGGAGGAGGAAAGGAGGAGGAGGGGAGAAGGAAAAGGGAAGGGTAAGAGGAGGAGATTAGAGAAGGGGAGGAGGAGGGAGAAGTAGGAGAGGAGTATGAAAGGAGGAGGGAGGGTACGAAGGAGGAGTAGGTGCATACTCTCCGCTCCGTACGCTTTTCTCCTCTTCCTCAAGAGCTGCGTATTATTTTCACAATACAGAGATTTGCAAACGTCTTTTATTTTTTGTTATCGAGCTCGCGTAGACGTTGGCACGCGGCATGAGTCATTTGCCTTACTGCAACGCAGAGATCACTTTTGCCGGGCATTTTAAATTTGGTAGCATTCTCTGCTTTCGTTTGAGCACAGCGGGCTTTTATTCGTGCACATTCTTAATGATCGAAACCCAAGTGCGGAGAAATAAATAATTCACGCGAAAAGGAGGCCCAATTGGGCATTTGGAAAACATTTACTCCTAGTTGGCATATTGTATATATATATATATATATATATATATATATATATATATATATATATATATATATATATATATATATATATATATATATATATGTGTGTGTGTGTGTGTGTGTGTGTGACGGACTCTGCCCGAAACGTCGAAGAAAAAACCGTCGGTTGTTGCTGTTTTAACGAATAATGTTCTTTTCTTCTCAGTTATATAATGACATGATAATCTAAGCCCATGCCGAGAGGTACTTACACAAATATGGGTTTCGCTTACAATATTTTGTTTTTGTTTTTTGGGGGCTTTGTGGTTTGCTAAACAGTGTGAAACTATGGAAGGAATTTATAGTTCGACGGATTTTGGTTTTCTTTTGCAGCATTTGATGTTTACTGGAACATTGTGATAACTGGACATTAATTACTCTTGCCCACTTTCTTTGCAGAATAATCATGTATTCAATAATGACATGATTGTAGTATTCAATGCTTTTATGCATAGTCAGTTGTTTTCTTGATGTTGATAGTAGTGTAGGAAGATGATGACTTGAGGGGGCAGGGACGGAATGTTTTGAACAATTATATAAAACGAAATCATACTATTTCTAATATCAAACAGCAATATTTTCTCGATCAAAATATATTCGGCTTACGCACAACTTCTGTTCATAGGTTGACCAGATGGCATGGCCAATGCAAGCCGCCTTCTTATGTATTCTGTTACAAATCAGCTTGATCGAGGCCGATTTTAGTGACGCTGTTGGTTATATACGACAGATCTCTCAAGGCATTAGACTGGTAAGCAACATTGCTCTGAATTTTGGTCAGCGCTATCTTATACCAATTAAAACTCAACTTTGTATTTTTTCAGTACTTGCGTATTTCTGCGACACTATTTCTACAGCTTTTTTTTTTTTCAATATAGCATTTTAAGTTGAGTTATGCTTTTTTTGTATTCGTCTACTTCAAGCGACTTTGGTACAACATTTGAGTTTTTATTGCCGTTTCAGACATTATGAACGTCTAGTAAATACTTGAATTTTGGACCGAAATTCATGCATTTTAAAGAAAGATTTAATGTGTTCCACGCGGACAAATAACAGGAAACAGCAGAAGTAATCATATCACCAGAGTCCTACAGTGTAACAGACAACAATTGTGATGTATTTCAGTTATTATGCGATGGAATACATGCTTCTGTCGAACCTTCTCAGAGAAGGAAGCATCAGGTTTATTATTTGAGACTTTAGAGCTGAGAAACTTGGTGAATCAGAGCTAACGTGAATGCCTAAAATGAGCCGTGTGCACGAGATTTTGTCCCCCATATTGCTCGCGTACGCCACTAGCAAATTAGGTATTAGCGGCGAAATGTTATGGTGGCGCCCTCCTATGGTTCCCTCTCGTGACGTCATTACCTTGCGAACAACAAGTTCGACGGTGTTTGTAATTAGCATGGCGGAAGCTTGATATACTTGCAGCTCTGAAACCAACACGGCCAACACCGTCAAAAGTGAAGTTCTCACATTCCTCTTATATCCGTCGATGAGAAATCCTTTCGCGACGCCATAGTCAGCATTCAGCCAATGTCGATGCTGACCACATTGACGCTATTCGGTCGCGCCGCATTGCTGACGCCACTAGCAAAGTAGATGTTAGCAGGCGAAATGCCATGGTGGCGCCCTCCACGCGTTCTCGTCTCGTGACGTCATTACCTTGCGAACAACAAGTTCGACGGTGTTCGTAATAGCATGATGGCCTGAAGCTGATGAGCAATCGCTCTGTGACAACGCGTGCGTACAACGCTGTCGCACGTCATGAGTTATCACATTACCTCTTGATATCTGTCGATACAGGAAAGGCGTGCGCGTGGCGCGCGGAACACCAATCCCTGCATTCTCCTTGATGCTTGGGTAAGACAGCAAATGGTCTATTGTGGCAGGACGACCATGGTAACGCGTTCGATCGCGCGCGTTTCCAATAGCGCGCCTTGCTCAAACGCAGATGGTCGGGGTTCAGATCGCGCCACCGCTTGTCGTTTTTTCTTTCTTTATGTAAGTAGAGGATTTAGGAACTTTAGAGAACCGTTTAGCTTGTTCTTGCTCACCGCATCCTTCCAGAACGAATGAGGAAGAATGTTCTAGGCTCCCAGGAAAGGCTCGAAACAAGACGGACGCGCAATACGAAGTCAGTCTTTTGCAATCGCTCGACTCTGCATTCAAGACGCCTTTCGACGCCGGCTACGCTGTCCTCTTACCTTTTCTAATTAACATTTTTTTTTCGGCACCAGTTCGTCGCATTAAACGTTTTGTTTTCTTTTCTAATTCAGCGCCTCATCAATTCTCATTCTTGACAACATACTCTTGGCCAAAGAGATCACCACATCTATTAAATTAATATTAGATTAATGCGCAGTTCTCAATGACTCAATTTATTATATCGGAGTTTCGTTTCATGAAGGCTGCGTTTAAACGAATATTTTAAGCACAAAGTGTAAACTGCCTGACACTGTTAGAGCGAACATAACTTCGACGTGCTTTGATCGGGTGGTTGCGCGCATCATGATTTACCACATAGGCTAGTAAACCAACTGAACACTTTCTGCCACAATATTATTTTTATGACAGCCCTTCAATGCTAAAAAACATAAAAACCGGCGATGGGGCGATGTCTTATTCCAGCTAACCCTGTCCTGTAGTGAATCGAGTAGGATTTCCCTTGCTGCTATCCTCATCGCAGCAGGAAAACAACGAACTGGTTCTACAGCATGCAGCCATTTATTGAGTGATAACTTCCTCGCCGCCACTGAGAAAATCCCCCGCATAATTTTGCGCCCACCTTTCGTCAGCGGGGAGCGCCTGTCGCCTGGCCCATTGCACTTCGCTACCTCGAGGGTTAAATCACGTGATGATTTGACATGCGGGCAACCTGGTCGAACGCTGGGGATCACCACCAGGCTGCGCACACATCTCACGCATTCAAGAAAAGATAAGAAATGGAGGCGGCTCAGGACGTTTTGGGGTTGCCTTCCTTCTGGTTCACTGAGGATCGAGCCTTCGCAGACGACCCAGCAAGGGGTCTGACCGCGCCTTGTTTGATATTGAGACCGACGTCAGTATTTCGCGACTGGGTCGATGCAAGTCCTGCGTGGGGTCTGCGTCGCTGGTACTGCATTTCTGGTGCACGTGCGAGCCACTAAAAAAACAAAAGGAAAATGAGGCCATGTCGCGGCAGAAATTAGAAGCACGACGCCTAAGTACCACGCCTGCCCAACTGCAATACAGGAGCACGGTTACTTTTCTTCTCCGCCATTCACCTCCCGCTCCCCTCCCCCCCCCAAAAAAAAAAAAAAAATGAAAGGAAGAGGGCATGAATACGTGCACATTAGGGGCTCGTGCTCCCTCTTTCGCCGTCTTCACTGCCCTCGCCGGTTGTATTTTCAGCCAGACGGTGTGGAATATTCGGAGTCGTGGTCCGGATCATTGAAGTCTAAACTGTTCGAAGTTTATTGTAATTTTCACGGGTCAAGCACGGTACGGAGGTGGAGACAGAAGGCGCTTGTGCCTGACACAGGTCTCCACCCTCCGCATTTTAAAGCAGCACACACAATATAAATATAATAAAACAATTTAAAAATAGAGTAACAAAAGCAACCTCTGACACTTGCACGCGCATTTTACATGAACACATCTTTGAAAAAAATAACACAAAATTCGAAGGCCAAATAAGCTTAAGCTGGGGTGACGAGGTTTCGTCTGCGTCCGTCGCTCATTGAAATCTCAACGAGCTTCTGATTAGGGCCGCCGGTTTTGTGTCAGCAGCAATGTCCTCCACAGAAATAAACCATGAAAAAACAGAAAACGAACGCCGTGCTGAAGCGCGGAAACAGAAGCAGTTGAGTTGACTCGGGTGATTTCCAAAAAGTGCCCGGCGACGCAGTCAAGCCTTAAAGTTTAAAAACGACGATGTAAAAAGCAACAACAAAACGAATTTGCAGGTGTCCTTCTATACGAGCAGCAAATAGCGTGTGGGCGCCAGTAGATGATTTCCATTGCTGATAAACACCTCGGAGAATGACAAAACGCACTAGATCAGCAACACGTAATCATTCAATGACTGCTGTTGCCCGCGCAGTTACCCGAAAAAGCCCCGCGCATACTTCTGCGCCGGACTTTTATCAGCGGTGGACAGTCGTTCGCGTGACCCATTTCCCTTTGCAACCACAAGGTAGAAATCACGAGACGATTAAAATGCGGGCAACCAGGAAGAACGTAGTGGATAACCAGGGTGCCCACAAGCTTTAATTTGTTTAATATATTTTGATCAAATAAACTGGAGTACAATAACTGACTCTCACAAATACTACCTAATCATTCCAGTTATTGACAAACTGATGTCAATGAACATTGAGTGTGAGTTTAAGTTCAAAGGCTCAATTTAATCAATAAACTAAAAAAATGAAAGGCGTTTCAACTCCTGTAACGCCGACTTAGAGCGCGGCTCTTGAAGAGGAGGATGGAAAAGTACCGAGGGGAGAATATACCCTCTTCCCTCCTCCTCAGATCGTGCTCCTGCCCGCTACTCCTCCTCCCTCCTTCCCTCCTCCTCCCCTCCTCCTCGTTCACCTCCTCCTCCTTTCCTCATCCTTGAACCTCCTCCCCTCGCGTCCTCCTCTTCCGTGACCCCCGTGACGTCACAGGGATCACGTGACCTCGGGGGGTCACGTGACCTGGGGGGGGTCAGCGACCTCACGGTCACATCGACGCCGACGGCGACGGAAACGGCGATGGTGACGGCGACGGCGACGTCGACGCCGCTCAAGCCGGAATCGGGCGCCTAAAAGCTGCGCTCTAAAAATGTCCTTATTGTATCGTCTTAAAATGAAAAGAAACATTAAACATTCAACCAAAGCCCTAATAGTTGCACCCATCCCGTTCGCTCGCAGCTCTCCATCTTTTCTTCGTTGTTTACTGTTCGCACTCCGCGTATCAAATTTCATGTGCTGCATATGACATAAGAGTAGCAAAACTCGAATTTTCTTATGAAAACCAGTGCCCGAAATTGTATCTGGGCAGTATTTCAAAAAAGATGTATTCATTTTTTTGACATTATACCCTGAGACTAGGAGAAATAACACAACGGACAAGACGACAAGGCGGCACTATATTAATACAGTTGACAAATATAATCCTTAATGTGTAATTAAATACAAGATAGAAAAGCATGAAGTATATTACACAGGCACTTCAAATACTTGTATCTTTAATGCTGCGCATTCCTGCTTCCAACCTAGTGTTGAACTAAAGCATCTAAAGTTCGAAAGGCCAGAAGACACAAAGAAACGACACAGCGTTCTAGGACCCTGCAAACCATAGAACAATTTCTTGAAACCGCAACATACTATACTTTCCAGTCTTGGATAATGTAACTGTTTGATCTTCACCAGCTCCTATGCTTCTCTGTTTTTAAGCATGAAATTATTTCTAACGCCACCCCCAATCCCACAATTGTGTACGTCCGCCCGTCCGTCCGTCCGTTTGTCCTTGAGTTTTCCGCTAAATTTTGTGGGTAAATTGGCGTCGCGTGACCTCACCTGACGTCACGTTACCTATACACTCAATGGGAAATTGACGGCACGTGACTTCTACATCAACTTTGTTTCCACTCTAAATTTAGCGGGATAATATATGACACGTGTCCTACCAATTCCCTCACGAATCCTCTCATTAATTCTGTATAATGGATTTCAAGCAATATAAAACTTTAAAGATAAAGGTCGCTCCTAATGTTTTTATTGTTTTTTTTAACTCTTTTACACTTTTAATTCTTAAATGACATCAAGTGCATATTTGTAGACTTAGTGAGTAGAATATGTATTAATTGAACTAAATTCCTCGCGTATGTTCTTCAGCTCTTCTTAGATAGCATGAAGTTTTACGTGGTCGGAGGTACATTCAAGGAAGACCCTCTTTTGAGGAAGGGCAGCGGAATAACATTCATGTGTGGAGAAGTAAAAACGGAAAAGAAATCCCAAGATAAGTTTCTTCTGCAGCCGGCGGATTTATACGGAGAGACTTAAGGGGAAATGGTACGTACTTAAGGACAATGCAACTACCAAATATGTTCGAAGCTCGTAGAGTTTCGCTTGCTGGAACCCATGGGCGTACCCAACCGGGGAGGAGGGGCGGCGCTCTTGCTCCCCCCCCAAGTTCTCAGAGTAGGGGGGCAAGGCATGTGTTTTGCCCCCCCCCGCTCTGAAATAGCCGCCACTGGGCAGGGCAAACACTGGCCGGAAGCGCCAAAGGGATACGAAGGACCCAAGGGCACCGCCCCCCCCTGGCCACAGGAAGGGGAGGGGGAGGGGAAAGTCTGGTTTGCCCCCCTACTCAAAAACAAGTTGATACGCCACTGCTGGAACCCACCTCGGAGCATGACCGCGCACTGGTTCAAAAACACGGAGTTTCTTTTGACTGTTATCGCCGGCGACGTGACCAAGAAAAGCCTGACGCATACCTCTGTAGATGTCTTTTGCAGCGGCGGAGCGCAGCTCGCGTGGCTCACTACGCTTCGATCCCCTCGCGTTAGAAATCACGAAGACAATTTAACATGCAGGAAACCTGGTCGAGCGCTGTGGATCGCCAGGTTGCCGACTAGCTTCAAGTTATAACAAAATTCAAAAATGTATATATGGAATTTAGGTTTCGTCAGATATTTTTCGGTTTGTACAGACAACATATATTGCCTGCAGTATCAATCAAAATACCAGGATACCTTAAGAAGTCCCGATGGCGATGTAAAACAGGAAGGTGTTTTCAAAAAGTTCGGCCAACCATGTACAATGACCTGCAATTTTAATTTTACAAAAAAAAATGTAGACTGAATGCTCATCAGAAAAAAAAACGAAATCTGTATTGAGAAAAAAAAAGTTTGTCCTTCAGGAAAAAATTAAAGCAAACTTTCAGTGCGAAACTCTTTCTGCGAATTGCGCGAAGTTGGAATTTGGGTCGCCTGTCCCCAAAGCATTGTTGTGGCTGTCGTTGAATAACAATTTACTAAAAAACTACGTATAAGGAGGATTGACTCAAATTATTTATTATTCAGTATCGGTGTTGTTAATTTCTATAAAAAATAGCAAACATGGCACATTCCACAAAAATACTTATATTTTATATTTCTTTCCTCCGCATTTATAAATTCAAAAACACTCTAAGAGCCGTGAGACGTCCATAATTAAAATAAGAGCACCGACTTGACACAACAGAAAAAAAACAATTTCATTAGACGTTTCGCCTCCCATGTGGGAGGCATCTTCAGTAGTTGCAAAGCAAATGCAAGGTTCAACCTCAAGTCAACGCTATTTATCTGGAATCTCCGTATAAGCTTCATGGAGAGGGCCGCGGTTTTTGTTACACACGCGGATCTGTCCCAGTGGACAAACCATGATTCTAGGAGTTTCCAGGCCCCCATCTGTCCTCCCTCGCCAAGGTCGTCGCGGCCGCAAAGCCAAAATGATGCCCCATTGTCCACGCATAGTCGACAAGTTCAGTCCCCAGTCGCGCCGCGTGGGATGCGTACGTGACGTAACGCATTGTGTTTGCTTGAGTCGGGTGTAGGAGCCGTTCGTCATGTGCGCATTCGTCATAGGCCAACTGGTAATAGGCCCGTTCGTCACAGCGGAGCATTCGTCATAGGGGAATTTGTCACTAGGAAAGTTTGTCACTATGCGAACCGGATATTCGAATTTGCCCAACTTATATTCACTTGGCTTTGCATGCAATAAAGATTAGGACGTTATATTTTATTCTTACTGAAGAAAGGGAACATCCAAACAAGTCATCGTTGTAATTAGAAAACAGCAGGTTTATTGAGCGAAATGAAAACGAATTAAAAAGCGATACTCCGAGCTGCCGCCCTCAAGGTTTCAAGACGATTGCGACCATCGTAGCGGCTCACAATGATCTGAAGACGCCGGTTGCAGTCAGCGTGCTTCTTCGACACCCTCGAAGATGTCGTGCCGCCCCCTGCTTGAGCCAGCTTCATCTCTGTCAAGGACTGCTCTCTCTTGATGCAGCCCAGGAACGCCCAAATATTGGGAGAACTGCAGCCCACGTTGCTCTGGCATAAAAAAAAGAACACACACACTCGTGGAGAACGCTTTTAAGCCGGTACCGTACTCAAATTTTGAGCCACAAATACAAAAATGTGCTACAGAAAACTTCCAAGTTCTCAGAGGATTAGGTCAGTTCTTACCAGCAGTCCCCGGTGCCACGCTTCGATGCTGTTGTTCGTCCTTGGACTTTCTGCTAGTGTTGATTCTCTGACTGACCAAACCAGAGGAGGGAAGGTGGCCGACGACAGAGCCGTTTCGACGGGGTCTCTCGATATACACGTCTTCGAAGTAGTCCGCCACGAGTGAGGCATCGGTGGGGAAAACCTCGAGAAGGTCCTGGAAGGCCTCGGGAATGTCGGCGATCGGCAAGAAGGCCAATGCTGGAAGCATTCTCATCTGAAAATCCACAAGAAATAAAGTAACCAATTGGCTTGACTGAAGACAACAATGAGGCATATAAATAGAATGTCGCATACCAGAACAGCAAACTCTTCATCTGAATAGCAGCGACTCTGGTGACCACTGGAGCACACCTTCCTGTTCACCGACTGGGATAAGTGAAAAAAGCATCCCTGTATCCTAGCGCCGGGAATCATGGCTTGTATCGCGTTGATGGCCGCTATCTCGAAGTCCGTATTAGCCACCTCAAGGCAGTCGGCCCCCATGTGACTCAGCACGACGTCGCAAAACCTTAAAAAGAGCGAACATATTTTGAAATGTTTGAACACATATCCAATAATAGGCCGCCGAGCGTTTCGTTTCATACGTTTATCAAAGCTCTTGAATGCTTACCTTCTGTAGGTAGCTTCAGATTTGTTTGGCAGCAAGCTGTAAACCATCGGCACTACCACGCCATTGACTGTGGCATGCAGCCTGCACAGTTGGTAAAACTGTGCCGGGGTGACTTTAAAGGTCCCGTTCGTGAACCACGTAGTCGCCTGAGCCAGAAAGCTCAAGTTGCGCTCCGTAGCAAAGATCAGGATTCTTTCGCTGTCGCCCTCTCCGCTGACGTGGAGGAGAAAAGAATCTCCTTTGGCTGTGGTTTGCATGCAGGTAAAATGGTCATTATTATCGTAATATGTCGCGCACTGTGATTTTGCGCTGCAATACACTTTACCTTAAACTCTGTGGGCATTCGTATGTCGGCTCTGCAAGATGGTACGCTGTACTCGAAATTCGCCGCTGCCTTTGCTTGCGGATTGTGCGCCGAAGTGTTGACGGTGCAGGAATCTGCGATGCAGTGTCGTCACTGACACAGGCAGCCGCATCCAGAAGTATTTGGTGCGGTGCTAGACGGCCTTCCCCTGGAATAAAGAAGGACATTAGTGATCATGACCAGTGACCAGCTCGCCTGTGCACTCACGGTTTTTTCATTGACGTTAGTGAACTTGTTTTGGGAATGTAATAGCAGGAACAGATTTTGGTACATACCAGCCTTTTCCTTCATCTGATGACGAACCCGAAGCACGTTTATCTCGGTGGGGTCACCGGCATGCGTATGGTCACTGGAACAAGAGATTACACGAGTCTTGGCGTGATCGGTGACTATTTTAGTTTTACAAACTCCTCTTCGCCGGCAGTCCCAATACAACGTAGTTTCGTTCAACGTTTATAGATACTTCTCCAGTTCCGTATCTCCTCGGCGCGCCTGTGGGGAAGGCGGCCCGGCGCGGTCCCCGCCACCGCAGCGCTGCGGTCGAAGGTTGCTATCAGACGATCGCCGCTCCCTTGCGCGCAATGTTCAGCACGCCTACTGCAGCCCGGGATCTCGGTTGATTTCGCGAGTAACGCTATTATTTTAATTTCAGTCGTTTTTGAACAGAAGGTAACTTGCAAATGATGTCGCCGAAAATAATACGTACGTGCAAGCAGTTCAGCCTTGCGCAGCAGTTGTCACTATGCTTGGTTGCCTCACGTCGTCAATACAAAACGAGCTGAGACGAGGATCGTTCGCGCGGTCGGTATGAATTTATTCCATATATCACAGAACGCACGTAGTGATTTAAAGTCGCGAAAAAAAAGCTGCGCGTGAAATTGCGTCGTCCTGGGCATTTTTTTCTCTTTTGTCTTACAAAATATATTGATGCTACCTATGCTATTTTAGAAGATTTGTCAACTTGCAATTTAGTAAAGTATCTACAGAAACTGCTCATTCACAACATTACACAAGCCGTAACACAATCAATTTTATTTTACTAACTCGCAAAAAATAAAAAAGGCTTCAAATCACGCGCAAAACAAAGCCTGTTACAGTTAAAGCTCCACTATACAAGCAGCCTTTTGCTTTCTCTTTGAGCCCTTATGGCACTATCGTTTTCTTGGCTCTTTTTGCGTGCGAAAAAGTGCATACGTCACGTCGCAACGAACGTCGTATCACAAACCGTCGAAAGCAATCACACACTCGAAGGGCAACCAACAGATCACGTAACAAGTACAGCGCGAACAGCGAGCGAAAAATGCAAGCCCAACCACGTAACCGGAGCTGGCCTGGCCGGCACACACCCGCAAGCTTCGATCGCTGCGCGCCCTCGCAGTCCCTAGGGATCGGTCGCGCCCGCCTGGAAGGGCAGTTCGGGAACTGGAGAAGTATCTATAAACGTTGGTTTCGTTAACCTTAATGCAAGCGTAGGAATATCCTTCGTGAAGAAGCATATCGCCACCTCTCTTAGTAGTAACTACCTGCATTTAGAAATCTAAAGTGAGATGGGAAGCAAAAGAGATCTGTGTTTTATAATCCAGGAGCAACCGGCATGCTAAACCCTAAAACGGTGCAAAAAAAATTAAAAAAGAATCGGGTTTAGTGTTTTTTTTTTTGGAACTTTATGTTTTTGAAGGTATTTTGTTAGTATAAGGTGACCCAGAGAAGACAGCATGCAAGCTAAAGGCTGCATGTTGCCTTACCTTGGGGTCGTTGGGACATGCTTTGTTCCCGTTTGTACAGTAGTCAACCTCCCTGACCTTGTGCGGATTTGGCTGGGTGACCCGCCTTTCATAACTTTCCTAAGAAAACAAAATAGAAAACACAAAAACTTTTAACGATCTTGGGGGTCAGTGTGGGACAGGCACTGCCAGCGTGACGGAGTATCCTATGACGAATGTTCCGGCTGTGACGAACGGGCCTGTTACCAGTTGCTCTGTATGACGAATCGACATGTGACGAATGGGCCGTATCCCCTTGTAGATAACGCCTCTGTGGACGTTCACCAGGGGTTGAGTCCTTTTGGTTTGGAAGGCGGAATTTCCAATAGTTCTGTTGTCATGCCGCGATTGACTTTCTGATAGTAACTGGCATAAACACATTTTGATTAAATAGTAAGCAACTAGCACTCCGACGTTTGTTATATATGTGTGAGAGATGCGTGTTCCACGGCATATCCGGGTCGAAATGTATGCCCAAATACTTCGCATTATTAACAAATTCCAATGGCGGACACCTGTCTTTATGACAGTTTTATTTGTGAAGGACAGCGAACGAGCGCAGATTCAATTTATTTAGAGGGTTTCTAAAGCAGAAATATGGCGTATTGGACATGTTAGTTCTAATTAGATTTTCGTCAAACCATTACATTAACTGCGTCGCGTCCTGTCAATATATGTAGTGCTTAGTCATAATTCATATGACGAGATATGAGAACAGTATCGTCACATACTGAAATATTCATGCATTTGAACACTCTGGTTGAGACGTCGTTCACATACAATTAAAATGTAAGGATGTGAGAGAACAGATCCCCGGGGAACTCCCGCTTTTATCATTACTAGCGGAGCTTTTAAAATTTCCAACACTTACAATTTGCGATATGTCAAAAAATAAGTTTTCTAGTGAAGCAAAAAATGGACCGCGGAAGACAAAGTTATAAAGCTTCTAAAGAAGCAACTTGCGGCTGACCGTATCGAACGCTTTAGCAACATCTAGGAAAAGGGCACACGTAAATAGGTTATTATCAAATACAGTGTGTACGAGTTCGATGAAATCCCCAAGCAGAAACTGAGTGCCTTCGACCAGCCATAAAACCGTATTCGTTCTTTGATAAAATTTCAGAGGTGTCAACGAAACTAGTCATTGTATAGTACATGTGTTTTTCCATTATCTCGCCAATGCACAGTAAGATTGAGATGGGGCGAAACGCAGTCCAGCCGACTTGGTGTTCCGCCCTTTAAGAGTGGTTTTACGAGTGCGGTTTTTAACGCAGCAGGAATGTTGCAAGACGACAGGACACCATTCATCATGATAAGAATGAGCTTTTTGATAGTTTCAAAATTTCGGCAGTGGTCTCCAACTCGTATGCCATCGATACCTGGAGACTTTTTCCGCTTGATACCGAATAAAATCTGATCGCAATGTTTGTTCATCTATTGGGGCGAAAAATCAGATGGAGATAGTTTGTCAACATGACTAGGAGTGATTGATGTCACTCCGGAATCCCTGGCAATTCCCGATGATATCGCAATGAGCTTGTTGAAGTCATTCATGATTGACTGCAAGTCCGAACCGAAATGATTCTCTAGGAATTCAATTATGGGTTGCCTAGATGCCCGCCCTCGAAATGCGTTTATTAAGTCCCAGGTTTTTCGTCGATTTGACCTCGTCTCAAAAACCTTTTTGCTGGAAGTAACGGCGCTTTGAGGACCGGATCATCGCATTCAGTTAGTTTCTCGCGCAAGAAAATTCTGCTCTTAGCTCCAAATTACTAGGAGCGCGACGAGAGCGTATCCATGACGCCTCTTTATCTTTAATGGCTCTCATGACAATAATGTCAAGCCAAGGCATATCTGATCATTGTTCGAAATTGACTACTTTCTGGGAGACCTCACAAAAGGCTGAAAAATTGCAACAAAAGCAGGGTATACATTACAAGCTTCTGTAGATTGCAGGAAGTCATTCCAGTTGAAGGCTGCGGCTATAGCGTCAAATTTAATTGTGTCTGTTGTAATTACACACATGCGGTTTCTTATACTATATTTCTGTTGAGCAGCTTGGTGCTCAAGTGACAACCTACCAAATAGTGATCAGAAAGCAATTGATGAATGACAGAGGTTTTACAAGTGCATCTGGGGCTGTTATATTTATGTGATCGATGCAAGAGGCTACTAGTCTACCAGACAGACCCTCTTCTCTTGTTGGGATGTTAATCCTATTTTCAATTCCATAGTCCTACACTAAACTTAAATAGTCACAAATTGTAGATATTTTAGCTTCAATGTGTCAATACTCAGGTCCGCTACTAAACAAAATTGCCCTTCTGACCGCAAGTCTTTGAGGACAATGTCCAGTTCTGCTAGAAAAAGCGAGGGGCTCTCCGAAAGTGGCCTGTACACTGCAAACAAGAATAAAGAGAATGTGCAGTACGTAACTTTGATGGCGATTGATTCTGAACGTTGAAAAGACACATAATAATAATAAAAACAACAATAATAATCACAATATTACTATTAATAATATATTAATAATAATAATAATCTATAGAAAATTTCAATGTGCTCGGCTGACCGCTAAAAGCCGGTATGCCCCACGGGATCAATTTTGTCTCCTCTGTTATTTAATCTTTTTGTTAATGATATCTCAACAAGGCTCAATAGTTGCAACATATTTCAGTGTGCGGGTGATATTTTATTTGTCTCTAGTCCCATTAATTACCACCAAGCTGTGCAGTTATTGCAACATGACTCTGCACGAATAATTCGACTGGTTTTATGACAATTATATTACTGTTAACACATCCAAAACCAGACTTGTTTGCTTCAGGAGTCCGCTGAAGAATGTAGAATTGGACTCATAATTTATGTTACACAGATCCCGCTGCCTTGATTGTACATGTAGTTCCCTGAAATATGTTGACACTGTTAAGTACTTAGGCATATTCTTTGATTCAAATTTGTCGTGGTCAACGCATTTAACCCATGTTTCTGGCAAGCTTCACAGCGTGTGCTGCTTACTTTACAATAATAGGGTATTTATGCCATTTGCCGTAAGAAAATCAATTGCCAATGCTCTTGCTTATAGTGTACCAAGGTATGGAATCACATTATTTGGTAACTGTGCAGAAATATGGCAAACTAAAATTGACCGCATTCTTAGGAATTTGTTAAGAAGTGTCGGTTATCATTATGATCTTTCAGCAGAAGCAAATATCTTTGAGGCTCTACAACTGCCTAACTTCCATTCACTTTTTTTGCAATGTGTTAGCTTTCCCATTTCTAGCGTAGTGAATTTGTGCCCCGCAGAGATTTACATACCTCTGATTGCTTTATAATCACCCGGTGTTTTACAACATCTCGTAATCGAGAGCGCTCTTGCCTGTTCAAGAACAGCCAGTAGCCTTTTTGTTGAAACACGAGGAAAACGCCGAGACAAAGAATAAACAAGAGAGAAAAATCAAAGCGTAAAGCAGCAAAAAGAAAACGACACGAAGACAATAAGACAAAAGAAGTGAAAGCAAACGTTAATGCAGATAAAAACGCATCGAAGCAGTCCACAGAAATTCACCAATTCTCTCCAAGAACAACCGTGGCAAAAAAAATAAAATCAAGAGCACCATCAATTGCGTAACAATAGCATTAATGACGCACGAAGACCTTAAATGCTGCCGTTGAACATGTCTAGTTTTTCGGCGAAGTCATTGTATTTCAGTTGCATGCGGGTTAATAATGATAATAATAACAATAATATTAATAATACTAATAATAATCATCTCCATGTAGAGGTGCAACGGGGATATGGGTTGTGAAGTACCGTAAATAAAATTTCCACAAATTACTGCCCGAAGAAATTGAAAAGTAATTTTGAAATAATTTCATCAGTTTTTAAGCGTTGTAATGCAATTACTTTTATTGTGCGGAAGTTTGTGAAGTAATTTAATTTCAATTGCGTAATTTTCATACAAGTAATAAGGAATGTTTTTTTTTAACTTTTGAAACGTATTTTCGAAATCTTTTGGAGCTCAATGATTGGGTCTCTGGTGTTGTAAGCGCTGGCTGCAATCATTTTCAATAACCACGAAACCGTTTTTCATTAATTGAAAAAACTCTAATTATACATAATCACAAGAAACTCTGCTAACATATTCCTTTTGTGGAATTCTACGGGAAGCTAATATATCCGATCTGTTATTAATAGTTTAATTACAAAATGAACAAGTAAATAGTGCGATGAGTTTTCATTTTTTAACAATACTAATGTTAATATGGTGATAATATTCATAACTTGCTCAGTGTTACATGCGTACATACTTTCATATGTTTTTGCGTAATAAAGGAGTACACAATTTACCCATACCTGCAAAAGCACGTGTGTGCTCGTGGACATTTCTCAAATTTTATTTCAAAAATGTCTCAAAACAAAGAATAACTTGCACGCTAATATGTTTCTTTTTTATATATAGAAAGAAAAGGCTCGATCAAGCTGTCTTCCACTTTTTTTTCGTAAGATTTAGTAGGCAGCGTAAAATGATCACATTCTTAACATCAATATTAGAGCAGAAAATTAGAAGCGCGTGGAAATGAGTTATTTATCTAGTTAATATTGTGACTGATAATTTTAATAGTTTACTAGAGTCTCTCGAAGACCAAAGGAAATATGCCAGCAGAAATACCCTCGATTATTTATTTGTTCTTCCTTTCAATAAAGTAAAACCCGTTTTGCCGAAATTCAAAATAGCCACCGTGGGATCCGAGCGTTTTGGTAAAACTAAGTATAGACTGCTATGGGGTTCAATGTTGCTGGTGAACCTTCAAAACTTTCTCTTTTTCTAAATTATGTGTTCTTTCGTTTTCCCCATAAAAAGTGTCACCTCTTCCCTGGAACGAAGCCGTCAGACACATTCTGGAATTATATCTTTCCATCAGGTGATTCAGTGGGAACGTTTATCAGATGATGACTTTTGCTTGAAAACCATTACAGGTTAACTTCGATGTATGACATGATACCAGAAAAATCGCCAGGATATCAGTTTCCCAACCACATGGAAGCCAAGATACACCGGGGTTTAGGAACTTGTAGGTTATTTTTGCGGTTTTATTTTTACAGTAATTGCGAATGTTCTCTTGATCCGCCAAACCTCTCCCCTTTTTTCTTTTTCCAGTAAAAGCAGGAATAATATATCTCTTGTTGTCGGACTTTGATTCGTGCGCTCTTTTTTACCATAAGAGGTCAGGTAAGTACCCCTTTTCAAACTTTGGTCACTAACTATTAAGGGCGGTCCAAACAAAACCGCTAAGCGGGTCCGCAAGAGTAAGGGAGGCGGAATCCGTTTTTCTTATATAACTTCCCCGCTCCGATTTTGCCCAGGAGCGTGCGGGAGTGTATTGACGAGGATTAGGAGGCCTCTGCTCGCGGGACGCCGGAGAACGAAATGTTGATAGGGAAAAAGAAAACGTACTCGACGGGCTGAAGAGAGAGAAAGAAGGCATCATTTCTGGAATTTATTGGTGGGTTCGAGGTGGAGAATACAACGAAGGCAGCTGCTACTTAAGCTTCCCTTTGTCCCTTTGTTGGGCTCCTTGAGAGGCGATTAGCACACTCCACACCCCACACCACCTACCCCCCCTTCCCCGTCCAGCTCAAGGTTTGCCAGTGCGGCGAGAAAGGTCGACCTAGGGTGCCCATATGTTTCCGCCGCTCCACTGCGGAGCGGAAACTTGTAGACACCCAGGTCGACCACCATCCCGTGCTTTGTCCAGAGGGCTCTCCGGCGCTTTGCGGCTCTCTCCGGGAGCCGGGAAAGATAAATATTTTCGACTTTCGACTCCAAAGCGGGAGCAGCAAAACATTACGTTGACATAACCGTTGACGTCACTCCTCTTCCGCCAGATTTCTCTCGAGACCCGTTTTTACCTCTTTTGCTGCCGGCTTAGTTGCGACCGCGCATTAGGGTGGTTAATGCAAGAGTCTAACACAGTATTTAAAAAAAAAAGTTATAACCAAGCGGATGAAACGGGCTCTGCTCATTCAAGAACGTCGGTCGAGCGTAAATGCAAACGAAAGCTAATCGCTGTTCGTAATGATCGCGAGTTCTCGGAACTTTGAATAATCAGCTACGACATCAGTGAAAACTCTTTACATCCAACCGTTTTCACGTTAGAACTGCATTAGAAGCTTCTTCCTCTGCGGGAGTATTCTGCCTTTGATAAGACTTCGACGTGCGCGTATGCTGAGCACGACGCAAAGCAAGAGGTGCGTGCTGGAGATGGAGCATACCCAACACGCTTGGACAATGAGAAAGTGAAACCTCTTGCTCGTTGTCGAAGCGCATATCCGGCTTTTTCTCTAGTCATATTTCTTGCTTCGTCATTCATTGAGATCCTTCAACTGTTTGCCGTGATTTGTGATTCATTCCCCCCATTCTGCAGGGGAAAGGAAACACACATACCTTCTTTTTTATTAGAGTACTTTTAATGCTGTACTGCGATACATCTCTCAAATGTAATTTAGAGCCTCAAATATTGTACTTTTACCACGAAAGTAGGGCTAGATAGTGGATTAAATTAGTGAAACCATAGAAGTAAAACAAAATATAACAAAAAGTTAGAAATAAAAGCTAATTTTTCTTTCTCTGTGCGCAGGTAAGTCTTTTTTGGTTATAATCATTTGAACGATCTTCTGGGAAATGAGAGATCCAATCTAAAATGCACCTACCTATATCTTAATTGCCAACATTAAGGAAAAATTAAGCTCGGCAAGAAGCCGGACTTTTTTTTACTACAGCTATTGAGGTGAAAACAAATATATTTTAAAAGAAATTCAAAAAAATTCAATCTGATTTAGTAAAAAAAAAACAAAAAAACATGACTTTTTTTATGTACCCTGGTTTCCACCCTTGAACCATTGGTGGCAGTTTGCACATGCTTCGTCTTTTTCGCTTTGATTGACTCAACGGGGCCGTAGCGTTCCGCTATTGGCCAAGTTAAGGCTGGTGCACATTGTTGCAAACGAGTTCGACCGATTCCAACGATAGGGGTTTTTAGCCGCTTTCGATCGCCATCGGTGCTGCGCGACTCGGTCTAAGCCGTCGCAAGAGGCTTAAACACCGGTTCTAGTTTTATTCGGTCGGACTCAACGCAACCATGTGATTTTACCGTTGAGGTAAAATGAATTGTATAAAGTTAACTACCAAGTTAATCAAGTGCCCATTTCTATTCTTCCCTCATACATCTTAATTCCACAGCAGTCTTGGTAGCTCTTTTTAGTTTTCCCGTCCTTCTTTGTTTTTAATTGTCCATGCCACCATAAAGCAAACTTGACAATTATACTTAATCACAAATATACTTAGATTTTTTTAGACTTTTAATGGCCGTGGCTTTTTGAATTGCAGGTGACTGCGAGCTTTGGGAAAAGAAGCGTCCGGAAAGGAATGGACTGCCCTCTTCTTTCTGCTCAAAATATATACACGCATGCAACAACAAAACTGTTTATTATTACCACAACCATCCCGAGTGCCAACCCAAGTAATCCTTTCCTGGCAAAGTCAGTGGCAAGATAAAATTGTTCAGACCAAAACAGTTTGTTTGAGAAGCTTAAGTTGAAAGCAGGGCTTCTGACAAGGATATATTTTGTTTGTAGAGTGGACCGTGCAGTTTCCCGCTCCGTACACGCATGGGAATAATAAAACACGTGTATTGCATGCCATTACTCTACTAAAACTTAAGAAATAGAATTTCCAACAAATAAAGGTATCTATTCAATCTTCTCCCTATAATCGTCTCTCTAAAGGCATAAAATGGTCTGCCTATTTTTTATAAAACAAACCGTGAGTGTGCTGGCAAGCTAGAGATAAGTAATCGCAATGTTACACCTAAGACTGCGATGCGAAAAAGAGTTAAGTAACTTTTAAGTAAAAGGAAAATACAGCAGTAATAAACGTTCAGCCTTTCCCCTCTGGTGAAAAGGAAGACCAGCAGAGCTGTACTTGATACACTGCCGCAACGCGCACGCGCACCTTTCCCGCTTCTTCACGTCCGAGACCGACACGCCGCCGATCATGGATACGTCTCCGGCGACCCAGAGTCGGTCGCACACGGCGCACGTGACGCCAAACGGGTAATCCACGAACTCCCTCCGGAACATCGCCGTCACGCCCGGGAACTGTTCAGCCGGCGTGGACTGCAGTCGTCGCCGGGCCTCGCACTTGCGCTTGGCCTCCGTGGCACGATCGTCCTCCGTGGCGTTGGCCCGCCGGCGCCCTTTACATCGCCGGTTCTGTTCTCGGCGGTGGCTTTCCAGGCGAGCGATGTGCTCTTCTTTGGCAAGGAATCTGAAGCGCTCGACGCAGTGGACGTCTAGGCGACAGCGGTTTTGCGGTGGTTACGGACCGATTCGCGCTGCTGCGTACGTCGCCGCTCCTTTCGCAGCCAGTCTTCTTTCCCCGAAAGGGCGCGTGGCCGACCCATCCTAAGTCCAAACCGAATCTGATAAGAGCTTAGGAAACCGCGCGCAAAACAGACGGGGACGAAGAAACACACGTGACGCGCGCTGCGCTCGTTACGTGTACTCCTTCTTTGTCGTCGTCTGTTTTTCGCACTGTTTCCTACGATGAATTCCCACCAACGCGCCGCCCAACTATCCATTCTTCCATGTTAGCTGGAAAGGTTGCCATCTACGAGCAACGGCGGCAACCATACTGGTTGTGTGCTTGCCGCCGTCGCTTATAGATGGCGGTAGCTGTCCAGAGGCGTTTTTGTCGACAAGTGTTGTGTTCCGGACACGATCCTCGGGAACCTAGCACTTAACAGCTCCTCTGTAAGAACGTTCTCCTCCGTTCTCTTTTCCTTAAACTTGACTGTTTCTTAATTTTTCACCACCGCAGTCTCAGGCGTTAAATTTTGACAATATTTATTTATATAACCTCCCACTATGTAATGCATACAATGTCGCGCTTCAATATGCCATATTGATTCGGGTACACATTATTGGTAGGAATACGCCACAGGCTCAAAGAGTTCTGAAACTGAAAGTGGTCGGTAAAGGTGTATCCACACGACGGACCGGGCCGCGGACCGATTGATCACGTGATGCGCGGCCCGCGGGCCGCCCGGCTGCAATGAGCATCCACACGGCGGACCAAAAGAGCAGACGACAGAGCGAACGGGCCGGTCTAACCCTCGACCTCACAGCTCCACCAAACGCATGCAGCGAGCTGCTTTGAGGCTATTTGTAAGGAGCCAAGATGAGGTTGAACGAAAGAGACGTTTGGCCGCGGTGGCCCTGGCGTTGACTATTGAGGACGAGGAGGACTTAAGTGAACCGAAAAGGGCATGCTGGATGAAGCCCTGGATGTGCAGGAAAGATCTTGGTCTGCATAGTCAACTCTTTTCGTCGCACAACAAAAGGTTCGTCTTCTTCGTCTTCAACAGTTGGCGGTCAACAGCCAGCTTGTTGCCAGACTTAGCGCTTCAATTATACTAAAAACGCCGCGGTCCGCCGCCAAGGTCCGGGCGAGAAAAGTCGCTTGGCATTTCTCAGAAGCGCGGGCCGCGGACCGCCGGCGGACCTCGAAAACCGGTGACGTAAGATCACGTGATGCGCGGCCCGCGGACCAAAACAGCAATTTGGTCCGTCGTGTGGATACACCTTTAAGGTGTATCCACACGACGGACCGGGCCGCGGACCGATTGATCACGTGATGCGCGGCCCGCGGGCCGCCCGGCTGCAATGAGCATCCACACGGCGGACCAAAAGAGCAGACGACAGAGCGAACGGGCCGGTCTAACCCTCGACCTCACAGCTCCACCAAACGCATGCAGCGAGCTGCTTTGAGGCTATTTGTAAGGAGCCAAGATGAGGTTGAACGAAAGAGACGTTTGGCCGCGGTGGCCCTGGCGTTGACTATTGAGGACGAGGAGGACTTAAGTGAACCGAAAAGGGCATGCTGGATGAAGCCCTGGATGTGCAGGAAAGATCTTGGTCTGCATAGTCAACTCTTTCGTCGCACAACAAAAGGTTCGTCTTCTTCGTCTTCAACAGTTGGCGGTCAACAGCCAGCTTGTTGCCAGACTTAGCGCTTCAATTATACTAAAAACGCCGCGGTCCGCCGCCAAGGTCCGGGCGAGAAAAGTCGCTTGGCATTTCTCAGAAGCGCGGGCCGCGGACCGCCGGCGGACCTCGAAAACCGGTGACGTAAGATCACGTGATGCGCGGCCCGCGGACCAAACCAGCAATTTGGTCCGTCGTGTGGATACACCTTTACGAGGCGTTGCCTTTACCGAACGAGTATAGACCTTTTTCGCATAACCTCAAACCAGCCAGTAACTGACGTACCCTCGACCAGGTGCATTTTTGGATTGCCCGCTGACACAGGGTATGCAACCGCCAAGCAAGCAGGTATGGGCGAAAAGGCTTAAAAACGGACGTTGTGCATGAGTTAGTTCCGAGTGCTCCTTTTTACCGTGCTGCAATTTCCGAAAATCTACGGTTGTCTGGCTACCACTGCGTGGTCGTCGGATGGATAAATAATTTTAAAAAGCAGAAGAACAAAAGCAGAAAGTGCGCCATGAGCACAAGAAGCTGCAGCGCGAGTGTGGCTGCAATGTTATCGAGCTTCGCATTTTCCCCAAGAATCCTTATTTATGAAGTCAGTCGATTGCGAGCTTGAATCGCGAGAGATTCGTATCAGACTCAACGTCACGTTTAAGCTCACGACCACTTCGTCTACGACAAGAGGACCGATTTTAATTCCCGGTGCAGGTGGTCCAATTAGGTTATCACTGCAAGCCCCATGATATGTGAAAGGTATGAAAAATTCTAGATGCCACCACTCAAGATAAAGCTATCAAATGCCGAGAGCTTACCTGCATAGACTACATTGAACTGCTCATATATACTTCGCTGTTGAAACTCAATCAAAACACCCCACCGTCTTCGTCCTCGTTTTCTCGAGGAGGCAAGGTGATGGATGGCCTGTGAGTAGCCAGCTGGATTCAACCGGACAAGCTCCAACCAAGTTATTGCAGCCCACCATAGCCAAGTCTAGCCAAGTTCCCCCATACCCACACCGTTGCCTACCCAGATAGCTGTGCTGCCAGAACTAGCCGGTATTTCTTTTTCTAAGCCGCTAGACGGCGTCGTCGGCGCCGCAATTCTCAAGATGGCGGCGCCGTTAAAGAAAAGGTCTATAGCCTGTTGAAACAGCTAACACCACCTGGATATCAAGGACCCATTGCTGGTTTCTACACGTCACCTACCGCGGAACGGACCTGCGCACAGATTAAACAAGAAATAGTGTTTCAGTGTTTGATAGGGACCCATTTTCCCGCTGATTGAGGACAAGACGCAGCCGAAGTCACAGCATTCGTGCCCAATTGGTGCCCCTTGCTGGCCCGCGGTAGGTGACTCGAAAGTGTAGCTTGCGTTGCTACATACAGTCCGTGACAGGAAAGTAATGCAGTAGAATCACTGCCTTTCCCTTTCTGATTTTCAGCAAAGATGCCAACTGTTTCAAAAAAGGTTCTGTTCCGGAATTCTTGAGATCAGGCATTAGGTCCTTTAAAGACCCTTGAGCACCTTCAGCACGGCTGCAGAGACCATCTTCTTTCTACGGTATCCCGGTCCATGACCCACTGGAGGGTCCTTAGCGAATGCATTAGCAGGACCCTTGGGAAACGCCACACTCGTCCCTCTTTGGGAAACGCTGTGTTGTGTTGTCCTTCGTCCTTTCCCCAGTCGCGGCATTTTGTCTAAAATTAGTTTTGATCCCTTCACTTTTCTGTTTCGGCTTTATCTTTTGCTTCGTCTATTCTTGGTGCTTCTTTTCGACTTCGCTATGGGGTTAGTGATAGCGTTTCCCAAAGGGGGTCGTCTGTGACGCTTACCAAGGGGCATGCTAAACCATTTTCTAAGAATCCACCAATATATCTTGCTTTAATTTCTTGTTACCGTCTAGAATTCTACCTCGCGCCTGAACGATTAGAAGAGGTGTACATGCTCCGCGCTGGCGGTGGCTAAATTGTCGGTTTATATATTTGTATTTTGTCTTCTATGACGAATAAAATTTCTCAAAATTTTTAAGAAAGCATTTTACTATTTTTGGGAACAAAATCAAACAACTGTAAGCTATATTGGGGGAGTTCGTGGGTGACAGAGCAAATGCATCTGAAAAGTTTGTTTCATTTTATGTTGATATTTTACGACACCATACACTCAGCCCTGTCGATCAACAAAGGTCTTAACTGTCGAAAATATATGACCACACAGGATAGCCTAAATGACTGTGTATTTATTGTTCAAAACATAAAATTCAACAAGTCCCACCAATCGAACAACATGTATTGTACGTACCCTACCACGGTGCCCCGTTGTCCGATAAGGATTTGAAAAATGTCTCAAATACCACAGCGTATTCAATATACACTGTAGATGACAGTCGACTCACGACGATCGGAAGGAAACCGGTTTGCTTTAAGGCGCGTTGTGAAGAGAGCCTTTTTCCTTTTCTACAGCACCGCAGCAAATAAACGGACGTGTCTGTTCCGCCTTCGTACCCTTAACCCGACCCTATCAGCTATTTTTCGCGAAGGCGAAGCGCATAGCCGAGAAGACTGTTCGGAGATTATCTCAATAGAAATAATCCTCGAAGAACATCAAACGGCCCGCGTCTCGGGCTGAGTGACGTTCGCTCACTTCGCTTGTTTCCTGAGAAGGCCGAGCGGACTACGAGGCCTGGTATTCCCTGGTTCTGAAAGTGGAAGATAACACAACGAGGCTAAGCATCCTGAAGAGGCAAATAAAGGAAAAACTTTGAAGCCGGCGAACTCCGAACGCACGATGCAGGTGTGGGTCGCGCTGACCAAGTTTCCATAGCTCAGGCGGGTGGAAAATAGTTCTGGGTGATAGGGGTCGCTAGAGTCGCAAAATGGCGGAGGTCAGAGCGCTCTTTTTGCAAAGGTCTATAGAGTAAACCGAAACACGACGTTTGTGGTCGACGGCGAGTGATACCTGGCGAAATAAGGGCAGACTGGAGACAAAGCGAAAGAAACTAACATGAACGCAGCGCAAGCTACGAAACAGAATCGGGACTGAGTATTCGCATGCAGCGTCCTAGAGGTAACCAACGTGGACGCCGCGCAAGCTACAAGAAAGCTGCAGGATTGTGAGTGTTTATCAACCGCGTCTTGAATTTCTACTAATCTCATCTAGAACTGCACGCCTTGACAACGCACCAAACACGATTTTGCACCCTGAACCTAAACTTAAGTTCTCCTTAACTTCACATTTCTCTAGTTGATTGCAGTACTTGATGAAAAAACACTTGTTCGTTCAAAAATGAAATATGCCTCTGCCCTTTGGGACACCGGTACTGACGTGTTAACATCTGCAGTCGAAGCCATTCAAAATAGATCTGTTCGCTACATTCTTACTAATTATCACCACACCGCCAGTGTAACATCCTTGAAACTAATTTTGGACCTGCCCAATCTAGCACTCCGTTGTGAATTCTCCCGTCTGTGTCTATTTTATAAGGTCTTTCATAATCCTTACTTACGTGGCAGACTGCTAACTCCACCTTCCTACATCTCTTCACGTCTTGATCACCAACATAAGATGTGTCTTCGTGCCTGTAAGACTACTACTTATTACCATTCCTTTATTCCCAGAACAGCGGCCTCATGAAACAACCTTCCATCGTCCATGGCATGTATAACTGATCACATCAACTTTAAGCGTTGTCTACATAATCACATTCCTGCATCTCATTAGAAATGTGTTTTTACCCTTAGGTTTTGTTTTCTATTCTTTTTTTTGTATTTGACCTGTTAATTCACTCCCCTCCGTAATGCCTTCGGGCCCTGAGAGATCATTAAATAAATAAATAAATATGAAATAAATAATAAACGTTCAATGCATGTCTTCCATGTGGCATCACGCTAGGGAAGGCAACACCATGCTGTTGGCTGACTTCACACAAGTATGCGCGAACCGAGGAGTAAGATGCCGCAATTTTTAATTAATGCGCTGACATGCTCCAGTTTTCAACAAAAGCACCTTGTTTTTTTTACATGTGAACTTGAAAAAAAAAACGTACCGAGCTTACGATAATCACATTAAGCCATAACATGCGGAAAATTTCGGCGTCGGTGCGATTGCGCTACGAAGAGAAAGTTTCGATATGCCGCCGGCGAAGGTTTGACGCGAACGGTTGTTGTGTCGGCAAGAAAAACTTTAGTACGGCCCCAAAATTTGACGAGCGGATCTAGGAGCCGCTTATAGTAAAATTGTTACTATTTGATGAAGTTCTGGTAAATAACGCAAGGTTACCGTCACAGTCCAAACCCTGAGACAAGAAGAAAATTTCGCAAAAGGCGACTCTCCAGTACTCAGGGCTTAGATTATGATGTTTCAGAACCAACCAGCTCGCTTCCATACTTTCTCCTCTTGCAAAGGTTACCGTGGCGCGGACGGCCCGAGCCGATGCCTCGACGGCGGCATCTCGGCAAGTGTGGACACGGGGACCGCCGCCAAACGATCGCCGTCTGGCCGGGCTCGCGGTACGCCACTCTTGCTCGTTGTCGGCAGGGAGCCCCATAGGTGAGGTTGAAGCGTGGAAACGGCGTGATGAAAGGCAAAGGGCAGCTACATCACTAACGGCCCAACCCGAAGCAAAGGCGTATTGTCGCCGGGAGTGCCGACGGAAGGATCGTTGGGATACATAGGAATTGCTACAGACGAGCGCGGCTACGTTTAGCATGGCACTCGGTTTGGATGGCCGTCGACTCAGCCACCAGCATTGCGGTTACCGGTGCTCGACGTCATTATATGACGTAGATGCAAGGCATGTATACGCACGACGCGAAACGCTTTTGCTTCTCCTGTGGTTTGCGGGGGAGAGTGAGGACGGGTAGGGGGGGGAGATTCACTGACGATTGGGTAAACACTCTCAAGTTGAATCACACGCCAGCCTCTTGTGTATTCACAATGTTAATTACGCATTTAGTAAAACAAAATTGAGACCCCTTCCACCCCGTGAAGAGGGAATTCTAGCGAATCTGGCGCTCTGGTGGGATTTTCTATGTCCGGGCTGGGAGCAGCGGCAACGGCGGTCTCTCGTTGGCGGCGTGCCCATTCTTGCTTCTGGGCGCGCCGACGCTCCTCGTACTCCCGCTGCTCCTCTTCGGAACGTTCAACACGGGTGCGACCCATGTGTAGCCTGAAGTCCAACTGTTAAGGACAATGGCGCGATCTTCGGCAGGTGGCTGCCGAAGAGTGCGGGGCATTGCGCAATGTTAAGGGGGAGAGAGACGCCGCGTCGCGCGTGGGGAAGGCGTACGCATGCGGGGCCGGCGTCTGCAGCAGTAACTCTTCTAAAGCAGAGGCCTAAAACAAGTGGCATGTTGCACGCGCGTTCGTCAACGCTTTATTTTGGCTATTTACTTCGAATATTTTATACGTGGAAGGCGCGCGCGTGCGGCGCCGGCGCCTGCAGCATGAACCGTACAAAATTGTTGGTCTACGCTCGGTCTGACCCCGGAGACGATCTGCAACAACCTAGCGATAAACAACTTCGCTGTAAAAAATAAAAAAAGAAAAGAAAGAGGGGTGTTTATGGAGTGCAAGAACGAATCGTCAAAGCTATAGTTTACCTCTTTGGTAAAGTGTCTGGTTCACACGCGGCGGACAAAGTTTCGAATCCGGAGGAGGTGGGTGTACTGCGTTTTTGGTCAAGCATTTGTCGATATCGCTGTCAAAGTCAAATACACTGTCTACGAAACATCCGAGGATGATAATGAGCCAAATTCTATGACTAGATTAAATAAATGGTGTGAGCTCTCCACGTCTTGCGAGTACATGACGGTGCTCACAAATTGCCCTTGAAAATAAATTTGATAAGCGACGAAACGCTAGGGTCGGTCTTTCTTAGACGACGAACCCTGCCCTAGTAGCGAGGCGCATATTAAAATATTCTCCTCAAAATCCTACCACAACTCATTATTTGCATGATTATAGAGTCTTTATGGCAGACTTTTTTTTTTTAAGTGCAGCGGTGGAACACTCAATTTCATATACGTTGCTTCATTTGGTTGGCATATTTGACAGATACGAACAGCTAGGGGTCGACCCATTCTAGGCAGTACCCATCTGCGGCCATAAAATTGGTACCCCTTTCAAACGGGTGGCCATTTCTAACATGTACCCATTTCAAACGGATATCTTTTACAAATGGGTACCCGTATCCCATAATCTCATTTGACTGAACGAGTAAAAACCCATTTGCCACCCGCTTGAATTTCGAACTATTTTTTTTTCAGCAGGGACAGCAGGACACACCTGAGAACCAAGATGTTAAAACATAGCTCCCGTAATTCAAAATAATTTAATAAGCTACAACTTTACAGTAAAAATAATAATCTCTGAAGAGCAAAACAAAAGAGACAAAAGACAAACACAAATCTCCACACAAATCAAAGTAAGAGGTCCCCGGTATCGAACCGGGGACCTCTTACTTTTAAATGGAGCGCTTTACAGACTGAGCTGACCAGGAGTTGAGACGTCAGTCGAGCAAACGGAGTTTTAACCGCTGCCATCAGTCTAACGCCAGGAAGGATGAACGGCATGTTTTTAAGGTTCACCCTCTCCAGCGATTATTCTTGTTATTCTTGTCCAGCTCGAGTCACGTTTCCATTAATCGCATTGATATCATGACCCTACCATGGGACACTACGTTGCATTACGAATATGAAACGTACCACAACGAGTCTCTAGGCTATACAAGTGGAAACGGAAATTTTCTTTGGTGTGAATAAACTATTGTGCCCGAATCACACTGACATGTCGCAGAAAAACAGCTTGTAGCAAAGAGCTTTTTCCAACAAGGCACACAAACATGTAGCAAAAAAGAAAAGTGTTTCTGACAATGAAGGTTTCTCCACGGGGCACTCAAACATGTAGGACAATGTACCGCATATAACAATAAGTCTTTGCCACGTTTGAAATATTTTTTTACTCTGATTTTTTACAGCGCGAGTGTGACACTCTTTTATAACTTTTTTCGTCTGTTTACCACTACACTCAAGACCTCCGGGATAGCGCCTCGTCAAGCAAAGCAAACATAGGTCAACATTTTGCCCACACCTCCGTCGCTTGCACAAACCTATAGATAAAAAAGTGAGATCGAATGTGAAAAAAAAAATTGCCAACAGAAAGAGCTTTAGGTGTGAATAAATTCTTCTGCACGGTGCATAAACGCACGTAAGAAAAACAGAAAATTATTTTGTTTTATTTGAAGTGCGATTTGTTTCACAATGATTCTGAGTTCGTTTCTCTCTAGTTTAGGCCGCGCACAAACAAAATAGTGTTCTTGATCGGGGCTCATCTATTTCTACAGTAATTCGGTCGGCATCGGACAGATCAAGATTGGGCCACAGAATATTCGGAAAAGCTGGTGGAGTAAGTCAACCGACCAGATTTCAACACTTCGAATGCAGGCTTTTAAGGATGTCCAATCGCTTGGTTTACGCTGGGGGAGAAGAGAGGAAGTGCATGAGTAGGCTTAGGGAAACACGCTTTAATAATTCACTCACTAGTCTTTAGCCGACTCCCAGATAATTCTCAGTCTTAGGTAGGCAAACTAGGCAGCCGGAAAAAGATCAAACGCGTGTACCACTGAGACGTATTTGCCTAAACCTCAGGGCACCCCTCTCTGAAACCGAAAACCAGGCGATGACACGTTCATGTAAACGCGCCAATCACGGTGGCGAAATCGGCCCGTTGAATTACTCACCAAGCTTTTCCAAAACCACAAGACAAAGCGACGGAGCACACGGATGATCAAAGAAGGCCTGGCGGGTACAGATGATCCCTCACGGTGTAAAACATTTCGGTGAATTCGGGGCTCTCGATTGGGCTTTTTTCAAGCACGTCAGAAATGCGCACCCCTTCGGCAACTGGACATATGAGGAAGTGTTCTTTCTTTTTCCTTTTTGTAATTATTACTTGGATTGCGCGATAAAAAAAAGGAGAGAGGGAGGGGAAAGAGGCAGAAGCTTGATACTTGGGTAACCAGGCTACAGTGTTTCACGCGTCGACAGATGCCGCCTCGGAGATGATGCCGCCTCGGGAGATTTGCTTGCTGGCTTACGGCCATTAGGGAACCGACCACTATCTTCGCATGTGCTTTGCACGCGAGAATATTGTTACGTACGTGTCGAAGCTTTTAGCCCTCCGCCACACGTGGTGTTGGTTGGTTTCACCGCCTAAACTTGTTTACTGCCAATATCACCAGTCATCGTCGTGTCGCTGCTGTCTTTGATGATCACCCATCCTTGATGATCACCCATCATGTCGGAGCCAGAGAAAAAAGGAAAAAGTTGTGAACGTCCACAGAAAGTTTGCTGTGATTGACAGAGTAAATTGTTGCGGTGTTATTAGCTGTGCCTCCGGATACTTCATTTAGAAGCTTTATACGGTGTTTCCATGTCAGTGCATATAATGATGGTTCGGGTCATATTTGTTATATATATGAGAACAAATAGAATGCGAGAGCATTCTTCATGGGAGGAACGTTGAGCCATATATGTGGACGCTGTAGTGAATTTCCTTCCGGAGATATAAAATCTCCAAGCACAATGCATTGAGATAGCCAATTTTTCACTAGCGCATTTTCTACAGCCGTCAATTTCGCACCGAAGCATTCACGTGGTGACAATTTGATTTATATTTAATTTATAAAATGTTTGCAACAACTACGCCGGATATGAAATATTACAAAACCAATTTCCATTGAAAGAAAGTTACCAAACACATTAAAGGTACATTGACAGGGTATTTGTGCTCGCCGAGGTTTTTACTTGAACATGACCCATAGAAGCACAAGTACCCAGAACACAATTGGCGGTTGTAAATTTCTTCTCTTTCCGCCCCAACTGGCCGGTTTCAGTTTTACTCACTTTGTTTTCATGGCCATGTGGCTTTGAAATTGTGTGTACCAAAATATATTCAATGACGCCGGCCGTCAAAAGCACGCATTCAATGTTAAAAATAGAAAAAAAAGTGTGAACCCCATTATTGCGGCATGAAGCTGAAAATACTTTGATCGCAGAGCAAAATGTTGCGGAGATCATAGAAAGTACATGTGGACTGCCGGCAACTCTCTCTTCCACTACATTTCTCTCTCCTCCTATTCTTCTTTACACATCGTCCATATGTCACAGCCATGAGCTTCCAGGCTCGTGTTCCTGTTTCGGTTTTGAGCGGTTTAGTTTATGGCTTTAATGAGAATATACGTGACTATGCAGCGAAATATTGATTGGGTAGTCTCATGCCACCTTATTAAATGTCAGTAGAGTAGATTGTTGGGCTAGTTGGTTTTGGAACTTGGAATACATTTTAGCGCTCAAAAACAAGGACAAAAAGACGAGAATCAGACAGCACAGTGCGCTACTAACAACTGATTTTATTACATGAAACGACACTTTTATACCATCCGAGTTTCTGATTTCGCCCCATCACTAGCCAACCCGATGCCAGGCCGCGTCATTGAGGAACGCACGTTCCTTGTCCAGTAGATCAATTGAGGCCACGCTGACACATGCTGCCCCACCCTTCTTAATCTCATCTGCCTCGACTATCTCCCTCACAGTTTTTTCCTTGTGCCTCGCCAGAATCTTGCACTCGGAAAACAACGGCACACACTTGCAGCTTTGACAATGATCAGACAGATGACCGTCCCGATAATTTCCTACTTTAAGTTTGTGTTCCCTTAGCCTATCATTAACACACCTACCGGTCTGACCTATATACTTGTTTCCGCATGATAAGGGGATCTGATATACTACTTCCTCCGCACATTCAACGAAGGGATCCCTGTGTTTCACCGCGCAGCCAGAAGGAGCCTTACGAAAAGGATCTGTCATCCTACATAATCTACTAAGTTTGTTTGGTGCGGAAAACACTACTTTCACGTTTGATCTATTGGCCACCTT
>JAZHYW010027575.1:0-15100 GCA_037355805.1 Ixodes ricinus
GATGAAAAAGTAGCCCATATCTACAACTTGCACAAGATATCTTGGAAGCAGCTCGCCAAGCTTCATGCCAGGGCACCGTTTTATTTTAGAGTGGGTTCCTGCCCACTCCGGTATAATTGGAAATGTTCTTGTCGACAGAGCTGCTAGAGATGCCCACGAAAGCGTTAATATTGTCTCTACACTATTTTCGAGACCAGATGCAAATAGCATGATCAGAAACATCAGCCAAGAAATAACATCGTCTCTTTGGGAAAACCTTCAGTACCACTACAGATATTTTTACAATATTAATCCTAAGCTACAGTTTCGGACTGCACGAGGCTTACCAGGACCAACGGGGAGCGTACCGTGCTACACCGCTTGCGGCTTAAAGTTGAGTACACCAACAGCTACCTTCATAAAGTTGGAAAAACTCAGTCTTTTGAATGTGCATCGTGCGGCGGCGTCCATAACATCCAACACGTGGTCTGCGAATGCGAGGAGTACAGCCATGAAAAGGAGTTAATGAAGAAACATCTCAACATCAAAGAGGAAGAACAAATAAGCATCGACATCGTGTTTGGTCCCTGGATGACATCTTCTGACGGTTATAAGGGCACAGAAGCTCTCCTGTAGTTTCTGAAGAATACTCGTTTACAGCATAGGCTGCGGTGTTCTAAAGTGAACTGAAGTGGTAAATGAAGCTTGCCATTGAAACACTCACATCGCCATTTATTTTTACTTCTTCCCTTGTATCATATTTTTATGTACTCTTACACTTCCTTTATATAATTTTTCGTACTTACCTTTCTCTACTCCCTTCTATTTTTTTGTTATTTCGTTCATTACACAGTGTAGCAAACCAGCTCAAGGCGCTGGATGACATTACTGTTTTAATAAACGCCAACTTCTCTCTTACACTCGGCCACCGATCCTCCCCCACGACATTTTATACATGACTACAACTTAGCGTCAATTATTCTGTGCTATGTCGTCAAGCCTAGCGTACTTTCTTGAATGGTGCGGTCCCGCGCTGCTGCGATAAAACGTTGCTTCGTCTTGCGTCTCATTCGCACGTGCCCTCGTGCAAAAGGAGACGCCGAGCGAATCCACGCTCTCGCGCAAGTAACTCTGACAGCGTTGGAGCACTGCTGAAGCGACGCTACGCTGCAGTATAGAGTGGCTCTAGGCTGCAGCCAAAGCTACAAGCGCGAGCTAGCCCGCGCTCCTGGCCTTTCGAAGAGCATTGCTATTAGCGGCGAGGTGTTTCGGTGACGCCCTACTATGGTTTCCTCTCGTGACGTCATTACCTTGCAAACAACAAGTTCGATGGTGTTTGGAATGAGCATGGTGGACGCTTGAAATCATTGCGCTTTGAAACCAACACTACCGACACCGTCAACATTAAAGTTCTTACATTACTCTTATTCCCGTCCATGAAAAAGCCTTTGCTGACGTCATAGTCAGCATTCGGCCAATCCTGGAAGGCCGACCACAGCGACGCTTTCGGTCGCGCACGCCACCAATAGCGCGAGTACTCGGTCTGCTGGGAAACGTTTGAAACTAGCGAGCTCGTGCTCTCGTGCATGTGGCTTCGGCTGCAGTTTCAGCAAGGGTGAACCGCGTATAGCGTAGCATGTAATAGCGGAGGCCGAGTATTGGCAACGTGCAGCTACCAGAAGCATCGGTGTAGTTACCTTGCCACTGTTTTCCCTGATTGGCCAAACACCGCGACACTACAACGTCTCTACTGGGCTTAATTATCCTTTCATCGACGGAAATAAGAGCAACGTCGTATTTTTATTTCTTCTTTCGCCGGGGGAAACGGAAGTGCTCAAAGAGCCGCACTGAGTGGTGTTTACTTGAGCATTAATGGACCCGATGCTCTGGGGCACGGGGCGCGAGCGCATCCGCAAGACGCGACCATGTTATGCTGGCTGCATTATCCACGCGATAAGACCATAAAAGCGGCGCTGCAACGTCCGATTATGAAAGTGCCACGTTCGAATACAAGCATCAGTCCGGATCTGTAGATGTGCAATAACAAAACATGTAAAAAATTAAAAAAGTAAAACAAGAATTCTGCAGCTTGAGGCCTTAGTGTTCTATCAAACATTCCTTTTAGCATTTATATTTTTCTTGCCTTTTTTAGAGCCTCAATCAGCACGTATGTTTCACTTTTCGTGATAGCGAAGCCGAAGCTACTTTTAAAGCACGTTGCCCTGAACGATGCTCGCACTGCACAAGCGCGGATGCTTGGGAGGGACACGGAAAGCTAGGAGCTCGCTCTGCAGCCTCTGCTACGGTGGGCTAGAAGGAGAGGTGTGACAATCGCTCGCTTCGTCCAGCGGGATCAAATGGCAAAGATGTCATTCAGCATGCAGCGTTAGCATCGATAAACCCACAGAAGCGCCACAAAGGCGCTCCGCCGCACTGGGAACACTAAAGACGAAGAAAATACCTTCACCGTTGATCGCAATCGTGAAGTGCCGCACCTAACCTAACCTAACCCTAACCTAACCTAACCTAACCTAACCTAACCTAATCTAACCTAACCTAACATAACCTAACGCCACTCTTTTGCGCGGTGATTATAGCTACTCTTCTACACGGGGGACGGAACGGGAGGTCGCATTGCTTGTTTGTTCGCTCTCCTCGTGTATTAACGCGCCTTTATTTCTGTTTCTTTGACTGCTCACTTCTCCCACACTAATAACGAAGTTCATCGGACTGTTTACTCGACGCACCTGCGGTAGGACGTCGATCACTCGGTCGTGAACTCGCGCCGACATCCGCGTCCAACGACACGACCTATCTCAAGAAGAACGCATACGGCTGCAAGAGCGGTGGATATCGCACGTCTTTGCGGATATACGCTTAGGCGTATGCTCGTAAAAGTTAACGAGCTGCATAGAAGAGCGTGAGGGACGTCCTAGTGGACAAGCAGAAACCACGAAAGCAAGCAACTAACCGGCGTCGAAGTAAGGAACAATATGGAAACGAAAGCTCTTACGAACTCATTTCGCGAGGCGACCACTAAACAAAGACACCTTGGTACTATTCTATTAATTCTAGCGGACAGTGGTCTCGCGACACTGCCACGAAACGTGACGTCACCAGCCTGACGTCGCGTGACCACCGGCACGCTGATGAGGTCACGAGACCATTGCCCGCTAAAGTTAGAGAGAAAAGCATTCAGCCTACTTCTGACAATGTAGGATCAGTATGACTTTCGCAAAGAAAACTGGCCGTGTTATCATGTTCCCGTGACAAATTTTAGTTCCGCTCTAGAGGTAGAAATTAGCCGAGTAATGCAAACTCGTTTAAGAATTGCAAGCGTCCAAAATGTACCTCGAAATGAACTTTCTTTTTCTCGAATGAAGTGTAGACAACTGCCGTAAAACACATGCAGGCCAAAAATTGGTACTTTTTAAAAGTTTCGTCAGCCGCAAAAAGTACGCTTCGAATACTTCTATTATGTACGCGACCGGGGTTGGTTTATTGGTTGCCTGGCGGAAGTGTAGCATGATACCTTCAGAGCAACAACCGTGACACCCCATGCTGCGGGTACGTACCATCTGTCATAGACAAGATTCTTTACGGGGCGAAACGACTCCGGAGAACGCTGGCTGCAAGCAACCGCCGAACCACCTCACTTCAACCACCATTGTTGTGGTACTGCTGCCGAGCGCGTACCTTCTCCAGCGTACATTTTGCATCACCCAATTCGTTTATCACAGCGAGAACAATTAGGTATCATCACGAGTACTACAGTGGCCTAGAAGGAGGCAGTGAGCCCACCACCCTCTCTCGCTCATGCTTTGAGGTGAAACGGACTATGTCGGAGGTTGAAGGGGCGTCCTGCAAACTCCTTCTGAAGCATCCTGCATCCCGCATACGCCAACACCACCTCAATAAAAAAAAAGCCGTTGTGCTGAATGAGATGGCGTCATCAGCAAGGCCAACGGTGGTCACAGTTTGGACACGATGATTGCGTCAACGTTTGGCTCAATCTTGACTCGAAGCCGACCGCTGACGCAGCTCTCATTTCCAATCTGTGTCCATCGTTGGCCTTCCTGGCGACGCAAAAATGTCACCACTACGGCATTGTCTTCTAGGCAATGTTGGCAACCGTCCCGACTGCATGTGTTTGCGTTCGGCTTCGGTTTTGGGTTTTTCTGAGTGACTGCAGTTCGGGTGTGCTCCTGTGCGCGCCTTTGCCGTGTGGTCACTGAGATTACCCTTGTCTTGCGTTTTGTTCTTCGACTCAAATGCAAGAATGCTTTTTCACCGGCGAAGCTACTGTTTTGCGCCTGGCTGTACATAGAACAGGATACGCTCGCGTGAAGGAAGCGCCAAAGATGTATTTGCTCGGTCAATCCCAAGACGAGGGGCGGCGAAAACCTTGTGATAAGAATTTGCATCGAACGGACAAGGCGTTGGATTAAACCACTGCTGTGTGCGAATTACATTTTGAACCACAGAATGTAATTACAGATTACGTGCACGTCATCAACGGTGAAGGGTACGCGTTCAGCGTGGGAAACCAATGCTTTCGCCTGACGCAGTTCCTAGGATTCTTCCGAATCTTCCCAGCTCTCTGACGAAGAAAACATCGACGCACAAACGCGCTAATACGCGCACGATCGCAGAAGCGCGCGGGAAAGCTTCAGGAGGAGTCGACCGGAGAGCCATCTCTCAATTTAGACATGAACCACCTCAGCAAACGGTCGCGGTGAAGCCACTACCCCATTCTAGTGCATTGTACCAGTACAGTGCGATAACCTAATATGCAAGTTAGTGCAACACCTCAGCTCTCCTCCAGGAATACGCAACTAGTGCAAATCTCCTCCAGGAATATGCAACTAGTGCAACTCTCAAAACAGCCCGCGGCGGAACAAAACAATATCATCTGGGTTTCCTGTCACCGTATGTAAAGCTCCGGAAGTCGCATTTTTCGAATACCAACGATCGACAATGAAGTGCGGTCTACGCTTAGCACCAGAATGGCGGCGCCCACAAGAAAATCAGAAAATCGAATGAAGAAGTGACTCGATTAAAGTCAAGAGCCGTGTTCCGAATCTTACTCGAATATATCAGTTACTCCGGCGGATCATGTCACGTCACAAGACAGATAGAACAACGCTGAACGCGGGTAGGTTTCAAAACGCCAAGGTACGGTATTGCCACCTTAATAAGGGTTGACAAAAAAGAACACAATAAAACAAACAGAAGATCGAATAATGACACCGTCCATGAGAGACCTAAAGATACGATTGGGGGACGTCTTTGGGCCGAAACCTATGCTTCCTTGGTTCTTTTCCTTTTCTGAATCACCACGGTGGCATATGCCGGCTGTACAACTAAAGTGCACGACAGAACAGCGCCGACATAAGAACGCGGACTTAAGCGCGCGCGACTCGAGAGCGCAGCGACATTAGGGAGCTTTCGTAGACTGCGTTTCCCCCTCCGCTAAGCCCTCCGCAACGAAGAAGCCGCTACGGCGCCTGCGCTCCGATGGCCTTGACTGTGGAGTTCTGGGTATCGTAGTGGGTTGCGGACAGCATTGCGGTACGGCGAAAACCATCTACGAAAACTCCTATTAGCTCACGTGTCCTTAGAGCGCCAGTCACAAGAGCGCACAACCAGTCCAGCGCGAGTGGCCCGACCCGACCGACCACTTGTTAGGACGTCGAGTGTTTTATTTGAAATTGGCGGGGATTAACGCCACGGCATTCAGCAAGGACATTGCGAAATGAGTCGTACGAAATTTTGGCGCGCGACAAACCAGGAAGTGTTACAAAAAGCTGACAGCAGAAAAAGAAAAAAAACACAACAGAAAATGAATATCTGTAGCGTAATAAGGTGGTGAACTGGGCCAGTTGGTTGACGTTATACATGATGGGGAAAGCAGCTCAGAAAACATGGACTACCAAGAGCAACATACACGACAGGACAATGCTGCACGACAGGACAATGCGACAGGACAATGGAGGACAGCATTGTCCTATCGTGTATTTTCCTCTTCGTAGTCCGTGTTTTCTGAGGTGTTTCTCCATCATCTGTAGCGTCCATTTCCGCAGAAAAATACATTGCACCTGACCTAGATTCATTAGTTCTTTGATTTTATATATCAGAGATTTGCAGGGGACGTTTTAATGTATCCGTCAAAAGGCTGGAAAGCTCTGCATCCGATAAAATTGCGCAGAGCTTTCCTTCGATGTGTTCTTTACTGATAGTTTTTTAGTGGTGAGCTTTCTTCATTACTGTCATGGACATCACAATACTATTTAAAATTATGTGAGGGACGTCTAAATAGCCGCCAAATAGATCAAAGCCTGTCAACAACAGACACAATATAGCGAAAAGCAAACTATTTATAGTATATTCCGAGAGCTGCTCCGCCGAACTGCCGACATTACCGGTACCTATATGCCCACTCCCCTGCCCTCTTTCCTCTCCGATGTCACTAAACAATTGGTTAAAAAGAGTCGTACCCGTTTTAGTTTTTGTTTCTTCATTAAAGGCATATTCAATCAATCAACAATCACCAATGCTCCAATCCGATGAGTCGAACAATTTTGTTTTGTCTCTGGAGCCGCGGGTACATCACACACATTTTGCGGTGTTCGCTCAACTGGGATGCGCTTTCGTGTACGCGCGCTCAACTGGTCGTGCGCTCTCGTCACATGCGCTCTAGTGTGCAAGCGCGCTACTGTCGCAGCGCCCTCGTATTCCCGCGCTCTAACTTCGACGCTCTATAGTGTCGCGCGCTTTAAAGGCGCTCTCCCGCATCCGCCATGGCATCCCCACCCCTGCCCGTTTCGATCTGGATGAGCATCGTACCGGCGTGCGGTCGTGTATCACTTCTGCGTGATGCACGTTAAAGACCCCAGGCTAGCGGTTGTACCGCACTGGCTAAATTTCTCATCTACAGCTGGGAGACTCGTCGCCTCTGTGAGGCAGACCAAGTTCTAGGCTGTATAAACATACACACAACCCCCCATGTCATCTTGCCCGCCGATGAGCCGTCCGCTCAAGCGCAGATTCGTGAACCATAATTCACGTGAACCATAATACACTGTATTACAAAATATACAATATACATATTTAAAAAAAAGAATAACAAAATATTAAAATAGGCAGTTAAGGAAAAATATATTATTACGAGCAAATAGTGTATATGCACAAATCATGTGAGATAGTGTTCCAACGTAAAACAGTATAAAGTCGGCGCAGAAGTCGGGTGCCCGCCGGTTGCATTATTATGCCGCCGTCAGGCTCAACCGATCACAACGCACTAAACCTTGAGCGAGGTGGGAAACAGCCCGTCGGCCCATATGGACTGAGCGAGGTATGGCGAACACGTGGCATGGATTCCGCCTAGATTTTGAGGATGAAGTACGTACCCCAAAACCGCCCCGTACAGGGTTTGCTCGTGACGTTACGTGCTGATGGACATTGCTACTCCATCTTGCCGAGGAGAACAAACTCGGAGGCGCGAAATGTATGATGCAGAAGGTACGCGCTCTGCGGCAGGGCCACCAGAATGGCAGCTGATGTGACATCAACGCAATCCATGCATGCATAACAAGTTGCGTTAGAGTTAGGGATTCCCCTTACAAAAATATGTAGTTAAATTCTTTTGAATTTCTGTTAAAAATTTTCTGGAATCGTATTGAATTTTTTAAACTTTTTTTTATGCTTTTTAGATTTTATTTTGACAACTTACTTAACTCCTAGTTAAAATTGGCCACTTTAATTTTTTAGAATTACTTCGTACGTAAATTTTGTTGAATTCCTTTTGACGGAACCGCAGAGTAACAGTTAAAAGAGGCACTCAATGTCTTTTAAATATATATTTTGTATTTTGTTTGGAAATAGTGTCCCTTTGGTACATACACATCCCACAAATAAACATTACAAACAAACACAAGCACCATGAAGCACTCAACACCAGAATCACAGTCCCGTTAACTGCTCCAGTGACCACCTCAGCACTTACTAAGGTTCCACGCGTCCGATCTCCTTCTCGGAAGTCTGTCAAAGGAAGACAGTGTTTCGAAGTTCGTGGACTCTATCTCTTACTAAAAATCATTGGTACAACTAAAAATATATTCGGCGTAGTCGCTAAAACCACATCCACAACAACGGCTCCTAGATGAAGTGTTATCGCTTGTCTGCATAGCACCACTCAGGACGAAGCGAGTCAAGGCGGTTGCTCCACTTTAAAATAGTTATTTTGGTTTTCTTTACTAGTTGACTACTTGAATAGGGTCAATAAAGTCACGATAGTCACAAAGTGAGAACGGCAGGGCGTGTTTTTCGAACGCCTGGCCTCCAGCAGGCGCCCCATGCGTTCCGTCGTGCTTTGACTGCGCGCTCGCGCTCGAGGCGCGAGACGCCGAAACGTTGTCAAGGGTAGAAGGCTCGCGCTGGAGGCGGGAGAAGCTGAAGCTCCTCTCTACGGTTCTCAACTTGTTAAATACTATTGAGAAACTTAGTGACTTTTGACATTTAGTCAAGATGTACCATGTTCAATAAAACGTCAACAGAAAGTCCGTAGCTTTTCTATTGACACAGGCTACAGAAAGTGAACTGAATAGTTTCAACACGAAGTAAACAGAAAGTCTGCAGTATTTCTGATGACACTTTCAACAGGAAGTCAGCAGAAAAAGATCAACGTAGAGTTAATAGAAAGTCAACATCTTTTCTTTTGACTCAGTTAGAAGAAATTCATCAGAAAAGTTTGAACACAAAATCAACAAGCTTTCTGTTGACCATAGTCAACAGGAAGTCAAAGTCAAAAGAAAGTAATCAGAGTGAACAAGAGGTCAACACATTTTCAATAGAAAGTCAAAAACTATTTCTATAAGGGTTTGTAGAACCAGATATCCATCACCGTCATGCCGGACCCCACACACGACCGCAGACCATATAAAATAATAATAAAAAAATTATTTTTTTATCTTTTTATAAAATGATATTAAGTCAATAACTTTTCTTTTGAATTTTTTAAGAAAATAACTTACAGAAAAACGTCATTACAACTTCATTTTAATTTTTTTAGAAATAAGCCTACAAAATAATTCATTATTTTTTATTTTGAGAGATTTTTTGACAATAATCAAAACAAAGTGCGTTTATAAAGGAATTCAGTAGGATCCCGGAAAGTCAGTAAGAAGTCTAAAACATTAAAAAGAATGTTGAGACCTGTTTTTGTAAGGGTCTGCAAACACATGCAGCAGGTATTCGCGGAGAGAAGCTCGCTGGGGGTGCTTTTGTTTTCCTCACTATGGTTAGCGCACGTGCTACCCACGCGGTTATGTTTTAATTTTTATAGAGTATTGACCTTTCCAAAGAAAGAGCGTGTGGCCGGTGCCATTTTGAGTGTTCGTGCGTATGGTGCGTGCTTTGCTCGCTTTCCGAAGCGACGAACACGCACGGGCTGGGCTGTGATTTTGTAAACACTGGAAAGGTCTATAGAAGCTTGGCATTGCACATGCAGAGAAAGTTGAAGTATTCTCACTCTGGGTTCTGAAAAAATTACACCAAGTGGTGATACGCAAACTTCTCGCCTCAAATACATTGTGTGACACCGTTAAAAAAAACGCGACAACGACACTTTTTTTTGGCGCTTTATTGGGAATGCGAGTTGGAGGACACTAAATTTTAACACTTTGGCTGGTGCCTGAAAGAGCAGTTCCGACCTCCCAAGTAGTTTCTGTAAAAGTTTTTCAATCCTAAAATGAAAAAAAAAGGCAATGGTTTGTCTGCGCTACCGTGTCGCGCAGTGCACGTGGTGGTGGCTGCCTACAATCTCACGTGTTGGCACACAGCACCAGTTAAATTTCAGCGGCCAGAAAGCGCTCGAGTGCTCGTGGTCAAAGCTACACTTTGTTCACCTTTAAACTGAAACTGCGGTGGGAGCTACGTTCTCAGCGGACCAATCAGTTGCCTGCCTCTTATCACTTGAGCCGGCTGTCCGCGCGTGGATATGGCCGGGAGCATGGAGACGTGACGAAAGAGGCATATAACTGGTTTAACGAGGACTTAGCTTCCACCGCAGTCTCGGCTGAGGGGCGAACCGAGTTTATCCGTCTGTGCGATGCAGTGCGGGTGGACGGGAGAGCTGACAGCGCAAAGCACACTGGGTGTCCGTAAACGGTGTAGAAAACACGGAGGCGAGCGCACGTTTTTACGTAAGTGCTACCACCAATAAAGTGTTTCGCAGGCTCCTTTCCCTTGTCTGTGAATTTGTTAGGGCAGCACATAAGCTTTGGACACCGTTAACAAAAACACCAGTGTTTTCACAAAAAAAAGAAGTACATCTGTGTTTGTTAAACTTCGGACGACATCAACTTTACTCTTTTCAGTTGAAGCTACATCAGCGAAAACATTTAATGCACGCTGTTAGCGAGGAGCACTTACTAGCCCCAGATACGCGAATATTATGCGTTCTTGGTTTTAAATAAAACGATTTGATTTATTTAAGAAGCGCGACAATCGCAGGGATTCCTCTTCACTGTGCGTTTATGGAACTTGGCGGCAATTAGATGGGTTGATAGCCGCCATAACCAATGAACTAATGAAATTAATTTGTTATTTAACTTTTGTACTAGTGGTTCAAGGGGTCTAGCTGCAAGCAGAATCTTGAAAAGCAGTCAGTATTAGTGGCTAATTTAATTTAAGAAGTATGCGTACATAATTGGATTTCGGATCTGCAAGTCCGTTTTTGCGTTTTGGGGAAATTAATTTGTAGCTGCACGCGAAAAAGGGCATCAAAATTCCATCCCACAATGACTCATGGAAGGGTGTCATTCTCGTTTGGAGTGCTTCGTCATTAAGACGCTTTAGTAGATCTTTCCGCTGACTCCGATAACGATGCCTGATACTCCGCCAGCGCCTTTGCGAATGTGTCATAGGGTTAGGGGGTATCGTTATCCAAGCGGAAAAAAGATCTACAAAAAACTATCTTTGCAGTGTGTCAGCAGAAATCTCCCCCCCCCCCCCGAAACCAAAGAAGAAAAAAAAAAACGCGCTGCCTAGGAAATGACGATGTACACAAAAACACCTATTTCACACTTCTACGCATCATAGTTAACGGGGCCTCGGCACTGTTTCTGCAGTTAGTTTCAAAATCAGAAAACGAAAAAGCCAGAAATAATTAATTCTTATTTTAAAGCGCGTTGGCTTTTTACGAATTGTTAAATTAGTCTTACCATTTTCAGAATGGCTGTGCTTAAATCAGTAATTCCGAATGACCCTTAAAGCTAAGAACCAGACAGGTAACAAATTTCAGTCCATTCACCAACTTATCCTAAAACCGGGGTCACAGGGCTCATACATCATACAAAAGACAGTCTGCAAGCACGAGTCACCGCAATATCCGTGGTTCGAATGCCGCGTGCCGAGTTTCTCCATTGAACTCATTGCCATGCAGCGTTCGCAGTATGGATCTCGCGGTGACTCGCATTCGAATCTGTATGCAGATTGTCTTTTGTACGATATTTAAGCAGTGTGACCCCGGCTTAAGCGATTATCTTCTCATCTGATGTCCGCCAAGCCTGACAAATACAAAGTGAAGACGGGCACCCGTGTAACCGTCAGCCCCTTTTAATAAAATATATGTTCAGTTTACAATTAAGCAACCTGTATTGTGAGTATTCACTACGGCCACAGCTGTGTGCACAACTGCTGAGCGCGTGCTGAAGACGAGCTTCTAAGGTTCTTCTGAAACGTACATTCCACAACATCAAGATTGCCGGTCTTAGCAGGCTATTCATGTGCGCTCATTCTGAGCATGCGCTCTAAAGAGTGCCCACAAATATGGCGTACACTGAATACCCCCTATAGACGTTTTCCGTTCCCTGTCGTTTTCAGTCACATGGGTTCCGTACCTGGTATGCGGGACGAAGAAATAATAACACATTTCAACCTGGAATATCTGAGCAAATATACGTAAGACAAAACAGGAATGTGTGACAATCGCGTGATTGTCACAAACACCCTCCAGCGGCGTGGAGAGCTCAAAACGTTGTTTTACCGCATACCAGAAGTGACGACATTCAAGATGGCTGCGCCCTTGTGCAAAAGGTGTATAGATTTAATGGCGTATTCTCTCTTTACTATCCGACTATATCAAACGTGTCGACCAAGATGGCGGTGAGAATAACCTCTTGGAGTGTTGATATCTGCTCAAGTAAAGTGCTCTCGGAAGGAGAAGTCTTGTGACCACCCCACACTGCTATGGGCGGCTTTGAAGCCACGAGTCTTAGAGATAATAGGTGTTACTGCCCTGGATCTCTGATCTGCACCTGGGTTTTGTTTATGTGATTGTTGTGACAGTGCGTCAAACATTCCAAAAAGGCAATGTAAAACGCGGCTTTGCGCTATGACTATCTAGCGCATGCTCCTTAGCCGTGAAAAAAAAATTTGAATATATAAGGTGTTTTCATCGTCAGACACCCCGGAAACATTGGCGCTTGCACGTATTGACCTCAAAACTAAATCAAAGGAGTATTTGGGGAAATTTGCCTTCGGGAATTTAAAAGCGTAGTTTCCAAGCTATAAAAATTAGGCCTACAAACGGCCAGAGTCAACGGCGGACGTGGACGCAGAATGACCACGCTAGCGTCAATGGACCTTTTCCGAGAAGCGTTCTGCGCACGCGCGAGCGCCCGATGCCAAGCGGCGGAAATTGGCACCAAAAATCGAGGAAATTCGGAAGGAGGCTATAGATCAGCGAGTAGCAAACGTAATTGCAGCATACATATAATTGTGTTACGCAAAAAAAGAAAGCGGACGGGAAGAATAACACGACGTTTAAGTGGACGCCACGGATGCCCCACTTGGACGGCGCGTTGGGCACGCCCCGCTGCTCAGAGAACGAAGAAACTGGTAGCGTAGCTCCCATTATCGATTGGTAGCGCAGGTAGGTCCCTTCCTCGATTTTTAGTTCGTGCAGCCACCGCCTGGTGCCGTCGGTATGTGAAAAAGGTCCATTGTACTTGTGGCTCCATGTCTCCATTGGCGCAGCAAGCAGACTACCAGGTCGTCTGCCTTCGAGTGAGTGCGCCGTGTGCTTGCTGCGCGAATCAAGAGATGGCGTCACAAGTACAACCGTCACAATCTTGGCAGTCTGCGTCGACGCTTATCGTTGACCCCGGCGATTTTGTGGGACTCATTATTTACAGGAAGGGATCTGCGTCTTGAAATTTTTTTAGGTAAAACCCACTACAAGAATGCCCATTTGATGAAAATGGGCTATGGGTAAGCGCAGGCGTCGGTTTTTTTGGCCAATTGTAGACTGAACCTGTGCATTTATGGCACCCTATAAACGGGTATCGCATTACGATATCCGATAATATTGCTTACAGAAAGCCGGCGAAAAGAAACACCTAGAGAGGCGAGTTATATCATATGCTCACGACGAACGAAATAGCACCCCTAAGGCTGACTCGACCGATTGTTCTCGCTTCTTCCAAGAGGTTTGGTACACTTTATGCTAGGGGGCGTAACTAGTTCTAAGTAAAGGCTCCTGGACTGTGTGCAGACTCCTCAGTACAAGAACACTATTACCGGTCTTATACGCGATTCCACTCACAATATCGCGTTGTCTAGTGCTGAGTCAAAGAGCAGACGAAGATAGGAAGTGAATTTAGTGCGAAGTATTGCGCTAGGCGTCGCAAGCAACCGCTCAGTCTAGATGCAACAGCCGCTGTGCAGGCTCCTATTCATCAAGTTCATTGCCATTTCTTTCGAGTGTTAAATGAATGGCTTGTATTCGCGTAGTCATGACAGCGTTATGCTTGTTAAAATGCCACGGTCTTAGTCGTGCAACGCTGAGCAGATTTTGTCTCTTGAGAAGAGACTCAGCTAAACGAACTCGGCGTCGACCAAAATCCTTCTATTAATAAACTATCATTGAGTCTTTTGAGACCGTAGAATTTCTAGTTACCGCTTTACTGATTACTTATTTTAGTCGCCCTGAAATACCCATACGATCTACTACGTACGGCTTCTTCATCTGAGTGACTATTTTCGCACCTAAGTAGTAACCAGTTTATTTTTAGATTACTATATTAACGCCAGAGTTCAGGTGCTTTAAGAAAATACTGCGCACCGCACGTTCAACGGTCCGAAGGGTTTGTTGTGCCTCGAGCGTCGATGTCACATAGGTCGTATATTCTGCGTAACCCGTAGGGAGGAAATCGTTAGAAAATACCATATTCGCGTCCAGAGGTTCAGTTAGCACTATATTCCCGGAGTGGCAGTGTCTATGTTGATTGCATTCGTTTCCCCCTTTATCTATATCAATACAGATTACATTATCGCAGTATTGATGCAGTTTTTACAACATATGACTAGAGGTGCAAAACAAACAATGTGACCGCGTGCCTGGCAGAGTGCGCAATGCATGCAGCTCCCACGCGAATGAACCGGATTTGAATCCCCGCGCATTTTGCGTTTTACACTTCGTTATCCCGCTGTAAAGTTCCAGTGTACTCCGATTCGTAACTTTATTGTCTGGGTAGGGGCAGTCAGGAGAACGGACCGTGTATAAACACTGTTGTATCATGCAGCTTCAAGTCAGTATTTTGCTAGCGATCGCTCTCGCCTCATATTGACACTCACAACGCCACTTATTGTACATTTTGTTTTGGCTGAAGGTCGCCCGAATAAACGTTTATTTTCAGTTTTATATTCGACTACAATTTCAATTCGTGATAATACAAGAATGTGGGGTCAAATACAAACTTTCTGCACTTGTTCCTTTGTATTGTTGGACTCGGAGCAAACCGAAATTACAGTAATTTTGTTATTTCCTTTGTTACTTTGTTTCTTGTTTCTCTCTTCACTTATGACGCACTACTTTCCTTCAATTCCCCATCATTCTTTGATACAAATTTTACACATTCGTCCAGACTACCTACTCGTCTTTTCTGTCGATATTCCTTTCTTTTTCATCATTTCCACCCGTCGTACCAGTATTGGCTCTTGTGTTTCGCTTCTACAACCTCATGGGTGCCTTGTTTTAAACCTAGGTTTAAAAGAATAAAAAAAGGTAATAACATCAAATACCAGTGGTCATGTCCCTTGGTTAATTGAGCTACCGATG
>JAZHYW010027579.1:0-33258 GCA_037355805.1 Ixodes ricinus
GGTCCATCGACGAAAAATATCGGGAGTGGCGCAGTCGGTCTAACGTATCGTGGATGCGGGGAGCGGATAGACGTCCTTCTTCGTCACAGCGTTCAGTCGACGATAGTCCACGGTAGAACCGCAGGGTTCCGTCCTTCTTCATTACGAGGACGACTGGGGACTCCCATGGACTTCTTGAGGGTTGAATGATGTCATCGTCGAGCATTTCCTGAACTTGATCTTGAATCACCTTCCTTTCCTTTAAGGAGACTCGATACGGCGATTGGTGGACAGGGAGCGCGTCGTCGTCGGTAATAATGCGATGTTTCGCCATTGGTGTTTGGCGAACTTTCGACGACGTGGCAAAACAGTCACTGTATTCGGCGAGGAGATCAACCAGTTGCCGGCGCTTAGGAGCTGGGAGCTCGGGGTCGATGTCGAGCGGCGGCGGTGACGTGCTGTTCTGCTGTGACGACGAGGTTTCCTCGGAGCTTGCGGTGACCACGGCTGGCGCCTGAAGCTCCTCGACGTGGCCTACGATGGTACCCTTCCTTAGGTGCTGCGGCTCCTCTCGGCAGTTTGTCACAAGAACAGTTGTACGTCCTTCTTGGAGATCCGTTACGCCTCGTGCGATGCCAATTCCTTTTTCAAGGAGCAGTTGGATGCTGCCTTCCAGAAGAGCTTCACCGTGCATGGCTGCGTCGGTTATGACGGTGACGAAAACACTTGACCGCGGCGGTAGGTTCACATGGTCGGCGATAACTCGGATCGCGGTTGACGTCGTGTTGGCCTCCACCGGCGGCAAGACAGGCTTTCGCAGCGTCAACTGGTTTGCCCCGAGGTCGATGACGGCGCCATACTCGCAGAGAAAGTCCATTCCGAGAATAACGCCCCTCGCACAGTCTTGCAGAACGACGAACTTCACAGGGCATGTCTCGCCGTAAATTCCGACGCGAGCAGTGCACCTTCCCACAGGCGTGACGAGGTGTCCACCAGCGGTCCGTATCTGCGGCCCATCCCACGGCGTCGACACTTTTCGAAGGCAGCAAGAGAGCCTCCCACTCAAGACTGAGTAGTCTGCTCCGGTGTCCACGAGTGCCGATGCGTCGAGGCCGTCAATAACAACGTTTAGATTGTTGGACACCGTTGCAGGGGCGTCGGCGCGATGCGGGGCGTCGGGAGAGTGGGAGCGCTCCGGCGTTCTTGGAGGCTTTTTGCTTCGGTCGTTTTCGGCAACGTCACCTCCAGGCGTTGCCGCGCTTAGTTTTCCCGGCGACGCAGGGGAGACAGGCTCTCTCGGCGGGGTCGTGGCGCTGGGGACGCTGAACGTCGTGGCGATGGGGAGCGGGCTTCACGGCGGAGAGACGGCACTGGGGAGGGCGAGCGTCGGAGGTACTCCTCGATGTCGCGAGGGCGTTCGCCGTACCTGGGGCCGTGGGTCGTTCGGGTGGAACCCACGCAGCCCCAGTTGTCGGTAGGGGCATCGACGGTAAATGTGGTCGGCTTCACCGCAGTGATAGCAGATGGGTCGTCAGATCCGCTGTTCTCCACATGTCGGTTTTCCTTGGCGCCGGGTGGTCTCGGCGGTCGTACTGATGTCCTTCGTCGTTGCGTCGGCGGTACGCCTGCGTTGGCGAGTCACGTCGTGGCGCCACCGGGTAATGTTGAGCAGCTGGCGGCGGTCGTCGGGCCACTGCGGCGTAGGTCAGCGTCGGCTCATCGGCTGCGGCCACGGTGACAGGGGTATCCGGCAGGAACGCTCGCTGAACCTCGTCCCGAACAACCTCGGCAATGGAGATTGAGGCCGGGCGCTCAGCAGTCGGCAGAAGCTTCTAAGCTCTTCCCGGACGATGTCGCGAATAAGTTCACGAATGCTCAGGGTGTCGTGGGCAAGGTCGCAAGGTGACTGCGAAACCGCGCTGACGCCGGGTAGTCTCTGCAGTGGCTTGCTCGGGCTTGCAGAGCACGCTCGGTATTCGTGGCTTCCGTGACGAATCCTTGAACGGACGTCGGTGGGTTGCCTACGAGTCCACCGAAGATGTCGTCCTTCACGCCGCGCATCAGAATACGCAGCTTCTTTTCCTCGGTGGCCTGAGGGTCGGCGCGGGAGCTCAGGCGCAGGACGTCTTCCACGAAACTCGTGACGCTCTCGTTGGGGCCCTGGGTCCTGGATTGCAGCAGATTTTCGGCCCATCTCTCTCCGGTGTTGATTGGCGAACGTACGCCTCAGCTCGTTCTTGCAAAGCTCCCATGAAGTCAAGGAAGCTTCGTGGTTTTCGAACCAGCGCCTTGCAGTTCCTTCAAGTGAGAAATAGAGGTTCTGCAGGCGCTCTTCGTCACTCCACCCGTTGTGGCGAGCCACGCGTTCATACTGGTTGATCCAGTCTTCGACGTCCTCGTAGGCTTCGCCGAGGAAGGGAGTAGGCGTCCGCGGAGTGACGGGCAGGACGACGACGGGCGGGGTGGTCATCGTCGGGATCTTCTTCTTCTGCTTCTGCAGCAGGGGTCCTAATTCCGGGAGTTGGTCTTTGGTACGGCGGCTTCCTCGGGCTTTGGCGTCTTCGGCGAAGGGTAGCCTTCCGGGGCTGAGCACGTCGCTTGGCCGAGATGTCTTCGGAGGGGTACGCTCAACGGGCATAGAATGCAATACCCCGCACCTCTACCAAAATGTCACGAATTACAAATGAGGAGGCGTCGAATAAATGAAGAAACTAAACGTTTAATGGGGCGAACTTGTGCCCAAAACAAAAACAAAAAATAGAGAAAGGCCAGCATCGCAGACGTCGATGTCGGCGAAACAGCAGGATCGAGCGCTTGGGCGAGACTGACTGCGGCTCGCCACGCGGAGCCCCTTATGTACATGCGTGCGCTTCTGGAATAATCGGCGTAGAAGGTTCGACGCGTAGAACATTCGGACCTCGAACAAGCAACAGGATTGTCGAATTTACCAGAACACTAAATTGCAGGAATAACAAAAGATGCGTCGCTCCCAGAAATCGAACCCTGGCTTTTCGCGTGGGAGGCAGGCACAATAACCGTTAGGCCACGCGCGCGCTGCCTACTTGGCCAGCTTCGCGCGCGGCTATATTGTGTAAATATAGGTCAAAATTACACTTTCACGTATCACTAGATATAAAAAGAAAAATACAGTGAACACTGAGAACCACAAAATAACTGCCTCGTTGCGAAATATAATAAATACGAGTAAGCGACAGCATTAAGATTAGTCACAAAACAGTGGCTTTAAAAAAAAGTGAAACATTTTTACACTTTCTTATCAAGAAACTAGGATGAAAATATACAGAAAAATCAAACACCTATACATAATCAAACAAACAGACCTGGAGTTCACTCAACATTACAAAGATGAAAATGTAATCACGCTTGCCAAGAGCATTCTCTGCAATCCCTTAAATCTATAAGAAGTTTTATGGAAGTCCACGGTCATATCTTTTCTGTTTACAGGTTTTATTTATCTGGAAATGTACCCTCTGTTGGCCACAGTTAGTTCTGATGGCCGGCATCTTTCGCAGTGGATTTCGAATATTGCAGGTGCTCAGATCATCTGCTGATGTATACAGTTTGTTTCTTTGTATCAATTGTAAGACTTGAAAATAAGTAACTCAATTTGCTTAGAGCGTATCATATTTATTATAAAGTGGCTGCTGTGCTTAAATTCCTTCTGTCTCCTTTCTAATTTTCATACATACGCTGGGCTTGCTTCTGCAGTGATAATTAGTTTATTGTAGTTAGTTGCTCTCGTTGTTTCCCCAAACCAAGGCGCCATCGCTCATTTCGGTGCCAAAATAGGAAGTAGTATAACCTTTGTTTAACTCTGGTAGGCACTAAAATTTTTATTTTTTATAAATGCTTCCAGTAATCCTCGGGATACATAAACTTAGGGCATACTAACAGGAGTGAACCATAAAAGCTCCTCAGTAAGCCTGATCCCCAACCTTGCTATTATTACGGACCGGCTCCAGAAACGCGCCTTTAAATGTGACGTTGATAGTGCAATGATCGCGTTCATTTATTGACTTAAAAAAATACATAACCGTAATATTCCGAGTCAACGCCCCCCCCCCCCCCCCCCCGGCCTGAAATTCAAAAAAATTGTGGGTGGGCCATTACTCGGCGTACTGAGCTCAAAAAGTTTCGAAAAAGTTTAAAAATGCGATATTTTTGTCGTGTATAGCGAAGCTATACAGGAGATTAATCTGAACTAAAACTCTCGGGTTGGTATCTTACTTGGCGACCTATTTTACTGTCGGAGCAAAATCCACTGCTTGCGTGTAGCTCGTTTCCGCCTCCTCCGAGCAAGCGCAATTCGAAGCCACGACCGCTGCAGCCTTCGGTCCAACGTGAACGGAAAAAAAGAAGTAAATCATCGAGAAAAAAAAAAGAAAAAGAAAAGAAAAATTGCAAGAAGCCACAATGACCGAGCAAAGGTGACGAAAGCCGAAAGGAAAGCGGGTCCCCGCTTCCTTTTCGACTTCGAACCAAGCAAACCGGCAGCCTTTAACCGACGCCTAAAACGAACCCAGTACAAAAGCAGAAATAAGATGACAAAAGCGAAAACCATAAAAAGGCTCTCTCCGCGGGCGCGACCGTTGCCGCGGAAAGCACGCGCACGCACAAACTCAATGACCTTCGAGTTTGTGCGTGCACGCGCGCGGCTCCGGGACAACTTTCTGTGGCAGTACAATCGGAGCTGCGGGCGGCCAAGGCCAATTGGGCACCGACGCGGAAAGCAGCCATTGGTTGTTCTCAGAACGCAGCCACCGGGTACGCTCTGCGCCGGCGCCCGATTGGCTTGTTGGGGGGGGGGGGGGATGCTTTGGGAAAGGAAAATGACGCTTTGTTTCCAGGCTTATACTGCCGGTAGGTCAGCGCCATGTTGGGGGAAGGGGAGTGGGAGAAAAGAGCTCGAAAGTGGCTTCGATTGCCTACAGCTCTGACGGCGTTTCAACGCTCAACAATAAAAACGGTGTTTTCTTTTACAGATAGCGCGGCTTGCGTAAGGTGACGCGTAGAGCGGCTGGCTGCGTTGTGGACGGTGCGTCTGGCATGCCGCCCGAGATAAACGAAGCGTGAAAAAATAGGAAGAAAAACGTTTGCGCTGTGTGTACGAGCAAATCTTTATTTACTCGTCGTCCTCGTCGAAACCGTCAAATGACACATCACTGTCGGAGTCGAACAGAATGTTGATGGCTTCATCTTCTACCCCTCTCACTGTTTCGGCTCCAGCGCCGTAGGTGCAGCTTCTTTGGCGGTCGCCAGTCACTCGTTCAGCTCGCCATCTTCCGAGCCGTCAAGCGCAGCGAGAGGCCGCATCTCTTGAAAGAGAGATAGACCGTCTCTTCAGACACCGCGGCCCATGCCTCCGCCACGAAAGTGATGACGTCCTGTCGGGAGGGCTTCTCAGGTTCCCCTTCGGTGTCGTTGCTCCCACTCTCATGAATTTGGCCCATATGCCTCGGAGGTGATCCTTGAACGGCTTTATCCATGACACATCGGCAGGCTGCAGGATTGACGTGCGTCCTCCGGGAATCAGGACGACATCGGTGTTTACCTCGCTGAAGGCCTCTTGAGCCGCCTCGGTCTTGTGAATCGGTGCCTGGATCCAACGCAAAGACGCCGTGCTTCATCCCTGTTGGGCCCCCAGACTCTTGTGACCCATTGTGCAAGCAGAGGAGATGTAATCCAGCCGTTCTTTGAGCACGTTACTTGCACGTTCGCTGCAATAGATGTAATCGACGATTAGGAACAACAGCCTAATAAAAGTCGGTTTGTTCTTAAACATATGAATGCAGATAAAAGAACTGGAAAGTAAAAAAGGAATACAATACCTGGAATTTTTACCGCCCAATAGGCGCGGGGTGGAATGCGTCCGGTAGGTTCCTTGAGGACGACAAAAGCAGGAAGCTTGATCCCCGCAGCCGTGGCGCACAGGGCAACCGTAAAGCCTCGCCGCGCGCAACCGGTGTTGGTGATCCGGATGCTGGACTCGTTGACCAAGTTGTTTGTTCTGGTTGCAAGGGTGTCCATCCTCACCATGGTCTGGTCCATGTTTCCAATGTTGAAGTCGGTGTACTCGTTCCGACGCCGAAAGGAGTGCACAGCACTCCGGAATGAGGCGATCCTGTCCGCGTAGTCCTCCGGCAGCTTTTGGCCGTCGTTTGTCGCGACACGGAGCGAAACGTTGAAGCGCTCCTTCCATCGGGAGAGGTATTGGTGGGAAGCCTCAAAGTTTCCGAGGTTAAACTCCCGGGCAAGCTGCCGCGCGTGCTCCTGAAGGCTTCGGTTACTCACCGCGCGTCCCGCTGCTCTTTCGGTTGTCAGAAAATCCATCAGGCCCTCGTCGACTTCTTCGCTGAAAACAGCGCGGCCGCTGTGGATGGAGCGTCGGAACTTCTTGCTTCCGTGGCACTCTTGCAGCAACGTTTCGAATTTAGAGTCCCACTCCCGCACGCGCTTGCGGTCCACGCCGAAGTGACGTGCGGTTGCACTAACATTCGATTCATGCTTTTGATGCCATTCGACGATCTCTACTTTCCTCTTCACTGTATAGCGGTTCCGCATCTCGTATAAAAATTGAGCAGCACCGCTGGCAGCAACAAACGGAAAGTGGAAATCAGACCTCAAAACCGAAGCTTATATATAGGGTGCGGGCCGGATGAATAACTCGATACTGCAAATGCAAGTTGTTTAGAAACGAAACAAAGCTGCCTTTTATTCTCATTCGTCTCTCTTTCTCGCGAACTCCAATCGACTTTGCAGACGGTGGTCGCGGCATTCGCAAAGAATGTCTGTGTGTTTGCCCCCTTTGCGGTTTACCGATGGGCGTTTTTTATCTTTTGGGCGAACACGGACTTTCAGTTAGGAACAAAAGGAAGCGGCGTTCTATAAACGTGCTCCGACTTCGCGCGGAGTGGTCGCGACGTTCTCAAAGAATGCCAAGTCGGCAGGAGTAGGCTTTGGACAAAGAAAATCGAATCCAAACGAGGCTTTTTGTTCTGAACCACTTGTATTCGCAGTATTGAGTTAGTCATTCGATCCGCGTCCTATTTAAGTTGCGGTTTCGCGGCCTGACTTATCTTTTCGGTGAAAACGGCCTTTCAGTTATGAACAGAAAAAAGAACATAAAGCGGCATTCTGTTATCTCTTTTTCTCCCTCCTACGATCTTTTTTGACCCTATGATCCGCGCGTCCAGGCGCTATATTGCAAACGGACCTTCTGGCCTTTTATTTTTATTTCTTTTTCGGGAGAGGGGGGGGGAGGGGGGTGCGGGCAGGAGAGAAAGGATCGGAAACGTGTCTGCTTTTGTTTGCCAGATAAATATAGGTTCGCTTTCTTATCATTACTGTGTTTCTTCTGCACACGCATCCACAGATTTTGGAGTCGTGAAAATGCAGGAGGGCGCCCTTTCTTTTCTTTTTTTTTTCTGTTTGCCATTTGTGGTGCTCGGTATTGACGTTTTTCAGGTCAGGGCAATGACTCGGTGCTTTTTTTACGAGATCGATTGCCCGAAACGGGGGTGGGCGTTGACTCGGTGCTTTTTTCGAAATCGATATTTCGCCCAAAACGGGGGTGGGCGATGACTCGGGGTGGGCGATGACTCGGGATATAACGGTACTCAGTTTTGCTCGTATTTAAACTTAAACGATTGGTTTAAACTTAAACGATTTCGGTGTCATGTGACGGTCCCAAATAGCAGCAGCAGCTGGGTCCTGCTAAATTTGGCTTGAGGTGACTGTAAAACTTTGAAGCTCGCGGCCCGTGATTGATGTTGATCCTGCGTAAAGTTTTAAAGCAACCCTGTTAAAATTTGGGGCCAGCTCGCAAAAACTTTGCAAAGACGCAGCGAAATTTGGGGATAGGCGTCATCTAGTGTTCAGACTATGAAGTGGTCCTCATTCATATTGGGTGCCATCTGGTGGTAAAAGCTTCGACTCCCTATAAACTTTGGAAGTCATGTGACGGTCCAATTAGCATCAGCCGCAAAATTGGGGGTGAGGTGACGGTTAAACTTTGAAGCTGGCAGACCGTGTTAAATCTTGGTCCAGCGTAAATCTTTGAAGTGGACCTGCTAAACGGTGGGGCAAAGTCTTGAAACTCACAGACAGCGCTGGACCCAGTGTTTTGTTTTGAATAGACACCATCTAGCGTTAGAACTTTGAAGTGCTAATCGCCAAAAAATTGCTGACATCTGGTGGTAAAAGCTTCGACTCCGCTAAATTTGTGGGTCATCTGAAGGTTCCCTTAGCATCAGCTGGATACCGCTAAAGTTTGGCTGGGGTGATGGTAAAACTTTGAAGTTCACAGGCCATGCTACATCTTGGCCCAGCGTAAAGCATTGAAGTTACCCTGCCGTGCACTTCCCGCACATGGTAAGCTGTATATACCTAATTTTGAGGGGTGGCGCGCACCTGAATCTCTTAGCTGGCGTGAACTTTTACCATTATCACGCGACATCTCTCGATAATGTTAGCGACAGCTTTGTAGATGTCGACAACTCTCGCGCTCACGTCATCTCTCGCTAATTTTAGCGTCATCTGCAGCTGCTGAACGGAGCGTGTGGGGGAAAAGGATCGGAGCGTGGTCGCATCCATACGCGCTAAAGACGGGACAGATATGATGTTTCATGTTTTTATTATCATTCGCTCTAAAAACACGCACACTTATAAATACATATACGGTTTTTAAAATCACTCTACGCGACAAAGAAACCACTGGAAACACTTTACACAAAAATGTACAACACAAGCAGTATCAAGACACATCCGAGGAAAAAAAAGTTGTTGAATAACAAAGCAACGCGCGCGATACAATCCAAAAATATATGTACAAGGTCAGGGTGTGAGATGAGAAGAGAGATAGGATCCGGCTTCGTACAATGGCGGATTATACAAAAAATGTACACAAGAAGTTTCAAGACACACCGGTGGAAAACGCGAGCAACTGGGCGGAGGCAGATCGCTCGCTTCCTAAAACGCTCTTGTGGCCAAAAGGAAACGTCGTAATCCCGTCGCTGCAAATGTATCTCTTGTTGTCTAACGGATTCAGAGCAATCTTTTCGACCGCGATGCTTTTGTTCTCGTTAAGTTTTCGAGCAATCAAATGCTGCGTCACTCTGTGCAAAGTTTTCGTCTCTAGAGCGTGTTTGTACAGCTCGTAGGTGAACTTGCGAGACTCAGATTTCTTTACTCCCTTGGCTTTTACGCAACATGTGTTGCTGCTTGTTTTGAAGCTGTATAGCTTTGGTTTTAAGCAACAAAATGCCACTAAGTGAGTGGTGGGATATTCACTTTTTAACACACCGAGCCTCATTCTGTTTTCGGTTGAAATGTTTACAAGGTCAAGGTGTGAGATGAGAAGAGAGATAGGATCCGGCTTCCGTACACTCTAAGAAAAGAGGTAGTCATATGTGACTACCTTTGAGGTGGTAAAAAGTTGTCCCAAATATAACGACCCCAGGGTAAAAATGACGAACCCACAAGTAGTCAAAAAGCATGTAGTCAAATTTGACCACACCCTAAAGCAACATGGCGGCCGGTTAGCGAGGCTCGAATTCCCCGGTAAGGCCTAACGAAGAGCACGGCTTTTCGGCCGAGTGAGAGAATAGAGCGCATACGCCTATTCGACGTGTTTTAAGCGCCTTCAGACACTCTAAACATCCGTCCCCAGACACCGGTACCGTACCTATATCCTGTAAGGACGGCAGCGTGTGTGCCGGAATTGCCGCGATCGCCCCCGACGGCATCTCGCTAGATTGACTATTTTTACCACCGGCGGTGAACGCTCAAAAAAGAAATCGTTACACGAGGAATGGGCATGCTGACTTTATTGAACACAACGTATGCTTGTCGTGTGTGGCGATGAATCGCTGGGCGCCTTCGTCGTCACCGACGAGAGGCGTTCAACTCCGCACCAACGCTACCGCTATTTTCGTTCTTTTCTAGTTTGGGTTTACCTTTACCGGCGTGGTTATCCATTCGTGCGCGTCTGTGCCTGCACTTCGCACCTCTTCGACACAAAACGAGCATTTAGGTGGCTGAGTCGGCTGAGTGGCACAATTATTACGATTGTTATCGAACTGAGAAGCAGGGACGTAGGAAGACCTGTGAACCGCAGGCCAGCCAGGCCAGCTGTTTGTAAATCAATAGCTACAGGACTGCTCGACACTTAGCTTATTGAATCAAGCGGCAGCTTGCGCCACCTAGGAAGTGTAGTAGTAACCGCTAGGTGGCACTAAAAGGAAATATATATGCACGAACTCATGCTATTCAACTACCTACTACACATACAACAACACACACACCACCAAGATACCGAACACTACTACAGGCACATACATGTCAGCAGTACAACAAGGCACAAACAACTCCAACACAACACAATCCGCGACTCTCTCCTAACTACCCCACCGACCCGAATCGTATATATGCCCTACCACATTCTGACAAGGATTAGGCAAGTGACTGCTACTGTTTACTAGATGAATACTAAAAGTGTTTGCAAGTATTATTTGTATACTAGTGGTCTATGTATTTAAATTGGCAGGCTAGACACCTCTCTTAATCTAGCGCTTCGAAGGGCAACATGATGTGAAAGCAATCGGCTAAAGTAACACCACACGGCATGCCCCCGATCAGTTTCGGTTTCAGATTCACGCAGTGATAAACTTACTCAAGCCATGCTGCCTCACGCTCGTTCTGCGCGTGCAATAGCAGCAAAAGTTACAACAATATCTGCATTCCTGGACAGTAATCGGCTAAAGGTAACATAATTCGTAGTCTTGTGTTGTTCAACTCGTTCTTTTTTCCCTTAATTGTCGCGGGCAAACGCTGGCGGCGTGCTTTCCCGTGTTGGTCGAGTGACCTCGCTCTACTCGCTTTACTTTAAAAAACCCAAATTAAACTTATGTAGAAAAAAAACGTATTGGGGTACAATTTATATATATATAAAATAACATAACCGAGATTTTTTTTATGTGCTGCATTTGGAGAACATATACACCCCTATGTAATTATTTTAAATCTTTTATTTTTGTGATGACAACAAAGGCTTGGCACTTCCCAAGCATGGGGACACTTCATATAAACAATGTGTTAAGCTTAAAACATTAGGGCATTACAACCAAAACTATACTGTTTATATATATATATATAAAGTGCCTATAATGGAGACAAAGTGTTCAGGTGGCAATTATTTGTATTCTTTTATTTTCCAAACCTGATATACAATTTTATATTGAAATTATTTTCCTTTAAAAAATAATTAAACGTTTTAAAACAACCGTGTAGGTACTTCTGAGTCATTGTTCAAATGGAAATCTGAAAAGAAGTATTTTTCCAGCACTGGTCTATCAAACTATAATAATTATAGTAAATATACTTTCTAAAGCCAGAAACAAGCTTGCACCCTTCTTATTGGCTGCCACCTTTGAATATGAACCAATAAACTTACATGAAAACAGGAAACATTTAACCAAAAAACAATGTTATGTATGCATTACAAACATTAAATAATCAAAATATGAACACCAGTCATTTCACCATTCTAAAAAAAATATCTGAAAATATGTATAACACAAGAAGGGATATGATTTACACCAAGCAAGATACTGGGCCATAGAACCAAAGTTTCAACAATAAAAAAATATGAGGGGGTAACCAAAAGTAACTGGAATGAATTTCAAGAGGCCAGGCGTTCGTAGTACCAGCATCCACCTCTAGCAGCGCTGAGCGGCATCCTTCCCAAGTCAGTTTGCCGACCGGTGTCGTCTGCTAAGGATCTAGCGGCATGTTGTGAATTTTTCCCCAAGCGCTTCAAAATCATCTTTCGTTTTTTGCAATGTCCGACTTGAAGGACCTTACACGTTCACAAAACGATTTCCTTTCAAGACTTTTCATACGAGCGAACAGAAAAAAGTCACACGGGGCGAGCGAGGTCCTGAGAATACGGGAGGTGGAGAAGCGGTGTCATGGCCATTTTGCTAAAAAGATTGTTGCACTGACAGGGCAGTGTGTGCTGGGGCATTGTTGTAATGGGACTATCATTCCCCCTTCCTCACCTCACATCGGGGTATTTCTGCCTTCCTGAGTTTCGCAAGTGTCGCAAAATTCCCAGGTAAAACACCTGATTAACAGATTCACCAACAGGAACAAACTCGGAGTGAACAATGCCCAAATGTTTCGATGTTTTCATCAGTTGAGGAGGTTGAGGGCCGCCCTGACCGAGGTTTGTCATTGATCAATAATTCACTGGCCTTCAAGCGAGAAAAGCACTCATGGACATGAGATTTCTTATTAGCATCTTCTTTGCTAGCTCTCCGAGACATTACAAGTTTCCGGCAGTTTTTCCTAAAACAAAATTTCACGGCCGCATGCTGTTCCTTAATAACAGACGTTGCACAAAAAAAAACGATTTTGAAGCGCTTGGAAAAAATCCTCTATCGCGGACCCGACTGCGTAGAAAGATTCATTTTGATTCTCAACTTTCTAGCGATTGATCAGGTCGCGCTAGAAAGTTGAGAATCAAAATGAATCTTTCTACGCAGTCGGGTCCGCGATAGAGGTATTCCTCAACAATGGACGAATCTTTTGAGCGGATGACGAGAAGACAGAAAGAGCTGGGGACGTGATTCTCGTAAACATTGCCCGTCGACTGAGTCGGTTCCAGAATCGCTTCAAAGTCGTAAACGCAATAAAAGGGGAACTCTTCCATGACATGCGTGCTCCGAAAGTACAGTTCGTCACCCTTGTTTGGGAACACGGTTTTGCCCGGCTTCTTGTCCCTGCACAGTGAGAGATGGTCAGATATGTTTTTTTTTGCCTCTGAAACCCGGTTAGACACCTCTTACAACGAAAACGTAGGCTTTTGGCATTTGAAAAAAGCCTCGCAAAGTTTGTAATGCCCACAAAATGGTTCTCAACAAGGAGAATATCGACATGCTGCTCCAACTCGTCATCAACTACCTTCAGGGGGTAGACAAAGTTCTTCTCGCTCTCATAACCAAACACGTTCACTGAGACACAATTTTTACGCACAAAAGCCTCCACGTCTTGAGGGAAGGTTACAGGGTACGTTTTTGGAAACAGATACTTGCACATATGTTCACGATACGAGGATGCTATTCCTCTGTAAGCCCCGTTTGCAGGATGCAAAACGGCGAGCACCGCAAACACAAAGCACATATCCCGTTCAGATTCGTGAAGACACTCACTCACATTGACGAGGCATTGCTTTGAGACAAGTTGCTTCTGCAGAGAAAAATTTCCGCAACCAACGGTCGGAGGAAGGAATCGTCCCAAACTAAGAGTACAAACTTTGATTCCCACAAGAAAGAATCCCGAGTTGAAGGTTTGACTTCCAAAGTTTATAGCGAGTCGAAGCTTTTACCACCAGATGGCATCCAATTTGAATGAGGACCACTTCATAGTCTGAACACTAGATGACGCCTATCCCCGAATTTCGCTGCGTCTTTGCAAAGTCTTTGCGAGCTGGCCCCAAATTTTAGCAGGATCGCTTTAAAACTTTACGTAGGATCAACATCAATCACGGGCCGCGAGCTTCAAAGTTTTACAGTCACCTCAAGCCAAATTTAGCGGGACCCAGCTGCTGCTGCTATTTTGGGACCGTCACCTGACACCGAAATCCATCGGGTCGAAGACCCCAAATGCCACAGCTAAGGGGTCGCCTCGAGGCTACGAGTTCGAGAACACCGCTTGAATCGCGCGCGTGCGAAATCACGTGATAGGAAGACGAGCAACGTTAACGCCCATCGACTTCACACGACCTCCGTCACATGACCTGCGGCAATGACGCATCCCTGTTTTTTAACCGTATTACAAGAGCCAAGTGGCATCGGAAACACGTGATCTGAATTGCCCACACGGACAACTAAGACGAGTTAAGCGGTCTCGGAAGCAATGTGCTCGTAGCTGCGTGTGCCCAAAGTAGACAGCTCGATTCCCAGTCGACCGCGGAGCCCTTTTTAGCGAATAAAATGCATTTACCGCGCAGCGATTCAAATTCAAAACACGTGACCATCTTGTGACCGCAGCGCAGCGCCCTCTGTTGGATGCGGCACGAACTCTGTATGACATCACGTGACCGCCCTCTCTCGGACACAGCTCGAACCCTGTGCGACATCACGTGGTTGTTATCATGAATTGCACACACACACACGAACAACTAAAAAACGTTAAGCGGCCTGGGAAGCAATGTGCTCGTAGCTCAGGAGGTAGAGTGTCGGGCTGCTGTGCCCAAGGTAGAGAGGTCAATTCCCAGCCACCCGCGCAGCCTTTTTAATCTAATAAAATGCATTTACCGCGCAGCGATTCAAATAATGTCACGTGACCGTCATGTGACCGGATGCAGCACAAACCCTGTGCGATATCACGTGAGCGCCCTCTGTCGGACGCAGCTCGAACCCATCACACGTGAGACGCCCTGAGCGCCGCAACTCAAGTCCTATAGCGCCCTCTGTCGGACGAAGCTCGGACCCTGTGACATCATGTGGTTGTTATGAGATGATGACCACAGCTGTCAACCACGCTTGTGGTTTGCGGTTTCCGGTAAGTGACACGGTTCTGGCACGCGCCTAACACGCGACGCGCACGCGACGCGCACGTGAGCACGCGACGTGCACGTGCTCGGTATAGGTGTGCACCTATACCGAGCACGTGACTCGAGGGCGGGACCTCGCTGAGCTCACGATTGGTCACTGGCTAATGCCCTGTGATTGGTCGGATCGGGTTAGGCGCCGCCCCCTGGGCTTTGAGTGACAGCTGTGCAAGCTGGTACATGTTTCCTACCTCTTAAGTGTGTTTCATTTTCCTGGAGACCAGCAGTACAGTTAATGTAAATCGATTATGTTGTTACAAGAATATAAAATGAATCAACGCTAATATAGCCGGAGGAATGCCTCAATACCCAAGCTCTTTATTTTTCTCCACTTTCAAGAGGGAGGGCAAAAATAAAGCAATAATGTTGTTGTTTGACAAGCCTCCCAGTCTCCCCCCAGCAGCAGCAAAAAGAACAAAAAATACAAAGTTTGCAGCTCAGCAAGGACCTCAAGAGAGAAAAATTATGCAATCAATTTACAACTTAAGTATATGAAAAATCAATATAAAGACCATGAACAAAAACAGGGATTTTTCCCACTCTCACATATAATGTTTATATTCAGTTCACTACAACAATCTAAGAGACGGGGAAGAGTATATTTTAACATTTGATCACCATAACAAATGGTGAAGTGCGGCACTAACCAAGTATATATACAGCCAGCGTTGTAAATCATTTTCCTAAAAAAATGGGTTGGAAATCGATAGGAGCAGATTGTCTTTTTATATGCAAGAGCTAATTCATAACTATATTAGTTAGGAATTTGTAAAATATTGAGATATTAAAAAGTGGTATACTCTGACTATCATGGGCAGCAGGACATATAATACACATGACTCTTTTTGGGGGGATATGAGTTTGTTTGATATTCGGAGAGATTGCATTATCTCGCACTAAAAAGCAAAATTTAAATTACCCATGAGGAAAAAGTTTGTAAATGTGTTTCAGATCCAAACGTATCTATATTTGTACATGACACCGACCGCCCTCGAAAGTATTGTATACGTATGTTGAATCATTTCGTCCCAAGCCTTACGCAAGTTAAAGAATATACCTAGAACTTTTACGTTATCGAGTATATCGATAGCGCAGTTCCAAGAAAGAGGATATTTGTATAACAAAGAATACGCTTTTTCTCCAAGCTGCAAACCAACCTGGAAGCTCGAGAAATACCAAAATTGCATTGCTCAGGCTTCCAGATTGATTTGCAAGCCTCTCGTAATATAAGCCACGCGCGATCTTGAAATACAGAAGAAACAATTCTAGAATATTCTACTTACTCATCAAGCGCCTCTTATAATATGTGCTGATCAGTCTTTGGATGGGAATACTGTTACGTCTACCAATAATATACAGAAGAACGTGTTGTTTTATGGCACAATTATGGTTATACAAAATATAAAGTTTTTCTTGCAAACAAGGCATTATGTACTTACCTTCTTGCAGCTGCCAAACGCAATTTTTACTGCTTTTTGTATGCCCTGAAGTGTTTCGACATCTCCTGCGTAGAAAAAAATATTCCAAGCGTATATTTTGCATTTCAGATAAAACATCCATCCACACACAACAGCCCATCGAAAGTTGTTGCACGTTCATGCGCTGTTACGTAACAGCAAGAGTTGTGCAAAAGATGTCTTGCATGACTCGTACCGAAAACCGTCACCGTGTCAGACGTTTGATCCGGAGGCTTTGCCATCACGTTAATAAGTTAAGGTAGTTACCTCAGCAATGCTTCAGCAATGTTCTTAATGGCTTTTCCTTGGATACATTAAAGGGGCAATAAATTAATTTCTGGCTGGGATAACTGAATTTAGATTGGAATTCTACCAATAACATATCGTTTAGTGGGCTAAAAGAAAGAGGGTAGAAACTTAAATGCTGCAAGGACAGAACGAGTGGGTTGGTAGGGATAATTAAACTTGATGAAGAAAACAAGAAAGGACGGACAAACACGAACTTCCAACTGGCAACATCATTTATTGACACCAAGAGTTTGCTTATATACAGGAAACGGAAGTGGGTGACAAAAAGGTGGAAAGGAGGAGCACTATGCCGTCAAGGGTACGTCGCTGTCGGGAACTTGGAGGGGAGAAAGGTACGGGAACTGTTGGAGTGTTCTCTCTTCATGTAGTAGATTTGTATTATAGTCTCAATGTGAAAACCCTTCTGGGGTTCGTGTCTGAAGCTGTGCACTTAAGAGCTGTTATAGATTTTCAAAATTCCTGCGGTGTCTCACTCTCAGTTTTTCTTGAGTTGATTCGCTTGTATCTTCAGTCCACCCTAGTCGAACACGAGGGCAAAATGTTTCTTCAGAAATCCGGTGTGTGTATAGGGTCGTGTTTGGCGCCCATCCTAAGCGAAATTTTTATGTTTCACGTTGACACCAAGGTTCAATCAAACCTTGAGCAGGAATTTCCCGAAGCCAGGGTTTATCGCTACGTAGGTGATTGTCTTATCCTTCAGTCCACTAATTCAGATACCGCAGCGACTGAAAGCGTTTTCCAGAAGAACTCCTGCGGGCTCACGTTCACAAAAGAGACCCCTTATCTGAGGGATTACAGTTCCTTGATTTGAGATTGGTCCCCACCAGTGTAGGGATCTGCTAGTTCAATCAGCAGAGGCCTGCGAAGCCTGTTCTGCCGTTCAGCAGCTCGCACTCAAAAAACGTAAAAACTGCTACTGCCCGAAATTTTATTGCTGCTACCAAATCCAAGTCGTGTCATCACCTTTCCGAAACCACTCTGTACAGTCAGATAGGCCGCCTTCTCGAGGCAGGTTACCCAAACGACTTGATCGAGCTTACCATCAAAAGACTTGTCAAAAGGGCCTCAATCCAAAAAGCCGCCTCCAAAGTCCCGCTTCGCGTGCATCCCCTACTTTCATAACATTTCGCATGGAGTGACATCAATAGCGCAGGGCTTCAACACCAACGTGGTTTTCTCGTGTAAGTTTAAACTGGCATCTATTTGCAAAAAAGTCCAACAGCCCCTTTCCAAAAGAACCCCAAAACCTGTTACGTTCCTTGCCGCGAAGAGTGTGTTTACTCAATTCCTATGTCCTGTGGTGCTCGATACATCGGCCGAACGCGGCGCTGCCTAAACGACCGCCTGAGAGAGCACGCGAACCAGGTTAAAAGGGCGGTCTCCAACGGTTCAGAGGTTATTCACCACCCGATCGCCAAACACGCATCGGAATGTACTTCCCGCTCGGCCGTCCTTCCCTCTACTACAAGAATCGGGGGTCACACCTCGGGGTATGGTCGGGATATAGTAGAAGCCTTCGCCATGTGTCGATCCAAGGACAACATCGGCTCCCCACCCATTGCCCTTTCGAGGAATGAGATAAGATTTCTTAGTCCGGAGCTTTCTCCCTCCACGTTCCCGACAGCGACGTACCCTTGACGGCAGAGTGCTCCTCCTTTCCACCTTTTTTCACCCCCTTCCTTTTCCTGTATATAAGAAAACTCTTGGTGTCAATAAATGCTGTTGCCAGTTGGAAGCTTGCGTTTGTCCATCCCTTCTAGCTTTCTTCCTCAAGTTTAATTATCAAATGCTGCATTTTGATTCGAACGTTTGAAAGCATAACGTACTATTTCGCACCTTATTTCCTTCGACAGATCTCCTCCTTTTCACTGTGGTACATCCGCGGCTACCCAAAGCACCCCACCCGGCCCCAACGCCGGTCACATGACACCCGAACACATTCCGTTCACACCTAAGTTGACAGTGTGGTGGGAGCTCCAAGCTCGACGTACCAATCAGCCGCTTCCCTTTCATCAACTGAGCCCATTCAATGGGCGTGGGTATGCGCAAGGAGACGTTCCCAACGAGCGCAGCTTCCACAGCCAATGGCGGTAGGCGGGAGCATAGCAATTTTCCGAATTTTGAGAGACATGTTACTCTTTTAGGTCAAAAATGGCGACGTGCGGGTACACGGAAGAGGGTCCGAGCAAGAGGGAATTCTTCTTTAACTCTTCTGAAGCTGTTTGGTAACGCTGCGCGATTTCTGAGTTGAGGAGGAAGGCTAAGAAGGAAGAAGTTCAAAAATCGTTTCATGACCCCTTTAATTTGATGCAACAGACACACAGTTCCAGGAGGTTAATCACCAAGTTTGGAACAAAACTAAAAACATTTGGTGGAAAAATTACCTTTCACGGTGTAAAAGTACTTGATCCCTGCAAGGTTTACTCGCTAGCTGTAAGAGCTGAAAGTGTCAGAGCTATACAAACGTTCAAACCAGTTGAGGTGGAGTGAGGGCAGGTTGAATGCAGTTCTGCACTCTTTACAGCTCGTGGGCGCACCACAGCTGTTTCAATTTTCACGCTTTAACTATATTACATTATAACGGAAGCCACGCAAGAAAAGAGCGGCACAACAACGAGAATTAAGTAAGACTATATTTATACGCAACTCAACTGTCGCCACGTCGCAGCAGCGGCAGAAGCTTCGTGTGCACTTTCGGTCTGGGTTGTTGACAGAAAACGCCATGCGCGCCGGGCATTGCTATGTTGTTTTGGTAAAAACGTGCCTTGAAGTCCAAACGCTGCGAATGGGGCCACACCAAAAGTGCTGGAAAAGATGTCAAGAAAAGCTCTAACGGTTTCCGACATCTCTGTACCAAGAACGCGGATAGGTGCTGTGAAAGGGGAAAACGACAAGCCGTCGTACCACGACCACCTGTGCGAAAGAATGTTCGGGTGAATAAACGGAGCCATTTCTTTTTATAATATTTATTTGTATCGTTCCAACATAAACATGGAGATTAAGCGGTCCGGTTCAAACGACAGTTCGCACGCTCAAACTACAACAGTTCGTAGACCACCTTAAGCGTATACGATCTGTTGACACGATAATTGTGATATACGTAAAGTAATCGTAGCTCTCTAAAGACGTGTAGATTTGAAGGACGTCTGGAGTTAATCAACTCGGTGGACACAGTAGATACAAGGTAGCGTTGACCATGTAATCGTTGGCGACCGCCTACCCGTTGTGCCTGATTCGCTTGATCTGATTTTGCTCGCGATTTTCAGTTATGACGTCGAACATTGCGGATACAGCCTACGCTTGGTTGGCACCCCGTGCGATGTCGCAACACCGAGCAAAATATCATCGCATAAAACAAGATTTAGCGTTCAATCTACGGCGTCCGCGCTGGATGGATCGCCACGTGTAACATTATTCACACGAAGTTGTGCAATCGACGAGCAATGCCTATTTCGCTAAGGCTTGTAAAGTAATCAGACATTGCTAGGAATACATTTGGAAGGTCGTCAGTGTCTCTTTAAGGGAACACTGACACCCCAAAATACTTTTTAGTTTTTGTAGGGCTATCCAGTTTGGTGTGATGGGACTACTCAGTGAATATTTTGCTACAGGGTCACGTATATCTGTAATAAAGCCCCAAAAAACTTAATTGTTCGAGACTGAAGCTGAAACATGAGCACGGAAGCTCATGGCCACGACATGTGGACGACGTGCGCCGAGGAGGAGGAGCAAATATAAAGGGGAGAGGGTTGCCTGCAATCACGTCGCTACACCCGACCGCGTTTTTTTCCTCCGCTTCTCCGGCGAGTGAAGTAGATGGCGACGAATTTGCGTATACTGTTTGTCGGGCGATTGTTTTGCACTTATATTCCTTCCTCTCGATGCTCTACGCTTGAAGATCGATTGGCTGGCATCACGAACGACAGTCCCAAAGTAGCGGTCCCACGTCCGTCTCAGCGTTGGTCCGTCGTCCGTCGCTGTCGCGTCTTCCAGCCAGCGGTACGTTATCATATTGAGAATGACATAGTACATGTTAGTACATGTACTTCCTGTGATCTGTGCAACATTTGTTGTTGCTTTCCGCTCAACGTAGTCTGCAGCTTTTGGAGGACACAAAAACGGGGTTCACATTACTTTTTTATACGTAATATTGAATATGTGCCTTAGATGACCCACCACTTCGAATATCCTTGGTACGTTTCAGTTGAACGTCACGTGACAATAGAAAAGAAAGTAAGCGCGACTGAAACTGGCTAATTCTCGTTCGGCTGTATCCGGGTGGGAGGAAAACAAAATTCGAGCCGCAAATTGTGTTCTGGGTAGCTTGGCTCTTATAAGTCATGCTTAAATAAAAACGTCGGCGCGCATAAATACCCAGTCAATGTCTTTGTAAGGCCCGTTCATGCATTTGCGTTGGCTTACGACCACGTTTTTGCGACCTCATGCGACGAGAGAACACCCCGGCGTGCTCGCGCCATAAGTTAAGATCCTGGAACTGCATTTCACTAAAGTGAATGTTTTTCAGTACTTGCAAGATCAAATGTGGGTACTATCTTTGAGAAATGGTCATTTATAACATTTCTAAAAGCTATTTAATCACGTGACCTATTAAAAGGCATTCTGAGAGGTCTGTGGGAGAAATTACGCCCATTTAGAATATACGTCACGGAAGCCGTTTTGACCATTTTGTATCCGGCGGCCGCATTGATCGGTCGCTCAGTGTCAGCTTCCGTCCGACGCTCTGGATATACCCCCTAGAGCAACTCAATGTGCGGATAAGAGACAAGGTGTCTGAGTGCCATTTTTCGTGCACCGATTGTTCCGTCCGCCTTCAGAAGCTCATCCAGCGAGTCAAAAATACGCCGGGGACGCTACCCACGTGACTGTTCCTGACGACCGGATTGCCCTCGTTTTCTGGCCTCTTAGCAGGTGCCCCCAAATGCTGATGAAATCCCAGGATACTTTTCCGCATCTTCATTGGGTTTTTTAGTCCAAGACAGCTTTCTTTATTTCAAAGGTATTTTTAGTGGCGTCGTAGTGAGTTTCGCCCTTTCCGATTTTTCATTTCAAATATAAATGACCAATGCGTAAGCATTTCTTCACAACGTTTTAGAAGGTCTGCTACACCTTTGCCCAAGTTCTGTTCTGCTTCAGAAGCTCATCGAGCGAGTCAAATGACGCCGGCGACGCCACCACAGCGGCGCCAGGGGCATCATCACTGTGAGCAAACTTTCGTCAACGGCGGCGTATTTTTTGTTCGCGTTCGTGATTTTCGTTAAACATCTTTATGACGGTTTGTGCGCGTGTGTGAGTGCCCCTGCTGAATTTAAAGCCGAACTACCGTACATATCAGGAATTTACCCGGCGGCATTGTGCTGCAAAATATATATTTGGCGGCAAAGAAGTCGGTTGCCACTAGTTTCTCTGATTGCTTCCGTCTATCTACAGCTGCTTACGCCTAGGTTTGAGTACACGTCCGTTTTTGTTGTCTTTCAGAGTTTCAACATGCATGTAAAGCTCTATGTCTGAAATAAACTACCTATGAAGTTTCAAACAAGTGCATTTTTCGTCCATGATTCACAAGCATTTGGGCGTCTAAAGGGTTGAAACGCTGAAGGGTCTGAAAGGCTAAAGGGTTTGAAGGGTTTGAGAAGCCTGATGTCCTGAAGGAGTCTGATGGAGCAGAAGGGGTCTAATGGGATGAAGGAGTTTAAAGGACTAAGAGTGTCCCACAACATGACAGAGCTGAAGGTTGATTTTCAGTAGGGTAAATATAAATATAAGACGACAGAGTACGTAGGAAAAAAAGAAACGCGGTGAAACATGACGAAAAACATGAGTACAACGCATCCGCCAAAGCGCGGAGGTGGGCCGAGCGAGGAGTTTAAGCCACCTTATGGCGGCTTCAATATAGTAAGTTTGCGTTTGCTTTTATAAAGAAGGTAAAGTAATTAACCTGCGGACGACCAATTATTAAAGTTTAAATATTTGTCTGCTCATACCCCAGCTTTACATTTTGCGTGGTGTGGAAGATTCAAATAAATACTTTATAGACTTGCTTTCGTATAACGTTTTAATAAAAATCCTTTATTGATAAAAACACATTTCATTAAATTATTTTGTGGAATAAAAATATCCTAACTTGTATAAATTATTTAATGCGCACATAATGCGCATATAAATTCCTATGTGATATTACACGTTATCATGTGTTTATTGTCCACTTTCATAATGTTCACTCCGAAACATTTATTGATTGTGTTTTACTTCATAATATCATTACCTGGTATAACATAGGCCTGGAATTATTATTAACCTACAAAAAGTTTGATATATGGTTTGTTCAACAAACATAATAAATCTCGTATAGATTATATACGTATATGAGGCATATACCAAGTGTTTCTCGGTGTATGTTTTATATATCGAGAAATACAAACACTGCTACAGATATACGGGTTCAGAAAGAAAATATATTTTCCGGAACAAGCGGCCGACCACGGCTGAAGTAGAGATTGAAAAAAAAACTAATTAGCAAGATAACTACCTAAAATGTTGTAATTAACATTTAGATTAGTTGAAATATACCTATGGTTCCAACTAGAAACTTGCTGAGCGTTATCGAAAAAACCCTTAATCAGTCTATTTGAGGAAGGCTTGAAACGCCTTGGAAATTCGAGGGCGCACTAAACTTACGACTCGTGCATCAAGCGGAAGGCTGGCGATCTGAAACCGTAAATATTTCTCTCATTTAAAACTTGTTGTTGGCCTAGTTGGTTCATGATAGAGTCTAGAAGTTTTTTCGCGACACAAGGGTCTCAAGGGTCTATTCTCTCATCATCAGGGCTTTCGCATCGCCCGCTTTCCGCCTGCTGCTCGAGTGGTGAGTTTAGCACACTGCCGTGCTTTTACGTGCATCATGACCTCCTGAAACTGATTTGAAGGTTCTTCACGACGCTCATCAAGTTTCTAATTGGAACCATAAGCTTCGTTTCACTAATTCAAAAGCTAGTCAGAAACATCAGGTAGTTATTTTGCTACTTAATATAGAAAGAATGAAAGCAACAAGGACGTTAACGGACAACCAAGAAAGAGTGTATTCGGAAACATGTTTATATTTTTTTCTATTTTAACCGTTCATAATTACAACATGCTCACTTTAACCAGTTATTTTGCTATTTAGTGGCTGTGTTTCTTATCTCTAACATCCGCCGTGGCTGGATGTTGGTTCCAGAAGAAAGTATTTGTTTCCTCAACCACCCTATTTGTAAGTGTTGTATGAACTTATATGTTTATAAGTAAGAACTTATATGAATAAACATGTTATCACATGTTTATTCAACGCTTCAATATAAATTATTTTCTATGCCGTTCTAATCCTGTCATTGACAGCATGAGAGTGGTAGAGATGATTATCTCAGTTGTTTCGCCTCCAGCGCAAACTTGCTACCATCGATAACGCTTCGGCATTGCCACGTCGAACGGCGAAGCGTTCGACGTTCAGCGTAACCACCTGTGCAGCTCCTGCTACACGAGTGGTAACTTTATCACTCCACCGTGCTTCCCAGGTGCTAGAAATCTTTTTAATATTAACTGATTCAGTGATTTTTGATGACGCTCAGCAATTTTCTAATAAGGACCAGATGTTTGTTTTCAATAATTGAAATGTTAATTAAAACATTTTAGTAAATTATCCGACTCATCGTTGCGATTAACCCTATAGAGAACGTCCGTCTGGACGTAAAACCTACATACGCAGACCGTACTAAGGAAGGTTTCCCGGCTTTTTTTAAACAAATCTTTTAAGCTTAGTAGGAAACACACTGTATTAATTATACATACCTTTCATCACGGCCTTCGCGGCGTACTTGTACACGTCCATCTCGAGGTCTTTGACGTGAGGGCAGATGTGGAGTTCAAAGTTGTCGCACGCCTTCGTCTCCGAGCCTCTTGCTTTTCCGATTTGAGCGGCTGGAAGTATTAGGCTAGATAGCATGTCTACTGGCGGATCCAGCGAAATTGACCAAACCTAGCGGCTGGAACAGCGAGCTGGAACCCTTACTTATTTTAGCGGAGAAAATACACGTGATAAATTTCTACTAACTTCGAAGTATAAAATTTACTTTATAAACCAATACATCTGAAATTAAGACAAGGGTGTACGTTTGACAATAATGGGCGAGGTTTAAATCGTGCTAGCTTTCATTGTACAATTATTTAAGGCAGAAGAAACATTTAAATAAAAGCTTGTATCTACGCCTATTTTAAAACTATAATATTGATAATTCAATTCTGATTTACTTAAAATAAACAATGCTGTAAACTTGAGAAATAAAATATAGAAATACAAAATTAAGCGTGATATATAAAAAAAACTTTGAACGTTTTCTATAAAACGTTTCTTTGTGTTCTTAAATATGCAATAAATTCTTTTTCTCCTAAAAGATTTTCTCACATTACGAAGCGCGTTTAAAGAGGAGGAATATTTTTCCCTCTATTCTAAGATGAAAATATCAAATCCTTTTTGTAATCATATATATATATATATATATATATATATATATATATATATATATATGCTTGGAACATGAGCATAGTATTCATAATATTTAAGCTCATGTAACCGTTAGTAAAAATTATGGATGACTAGTAAATTATGATAATTAAAACAAATTCAGGCACGTGTGTAGTTTACTTATCGAATTTCTAAATGCACTACTTTTGGTTAAATAAACTTATTGAAACATTTTTGTTATTATTTATTTTACAAGGATAAAAAATAGGTTTTACAAACCTTCGTGTCAAGCAATGACGGGGCAAGAAAATATATTTTCTAAAACCGCCGAGTGGAAATTTTGCTTCTTTCATGTGGCCGCATTTGCTGTGTCGCGCGAATCGCTGGCGGAAAGGCGCTCCGCCCCGACACCGATAGATGCTTCCCCTAACCCAAACTTATTGAAACATTTTTGTTATTATTTATTTTACAAGGATAAAAAATAGGTTTTACAAACCTTCGTGTCAAGCAATGACGGGGCAAGAAAATATATTTTCTAAAACCGCCGAGTGGAAATTTTGCTTCTTTCATGTGGCCGCATTTGCTGTGTCGCGCAAGACCTCGACCTCTTGTACAGTCAGCCACAGATATGCCGCGATTTCGAATAGAAATACCAAATTGCACTAGATACGCCGACACGAAATCTGTCGCAAACTTTCTTTTAAAGCTCCGGTACTATCAGGCAGCATCCGATGTATCCGAGATAGCGCAGCTGGCTTGTGTCCTCCTGGTCGCAATGAAATGCAGTGCAGCAGACAGGTGCAGGGCACAACAGTCGTTCTTGAACTTTGACGAATTAGCTGAACTCTTCAGGGGTGAGTTTCAACAACCAGATTACGCTGCACGTATCCGGGACGAACTTCGGGCACGAACCCCAAACAGAGATGGCTATTTAGTTGAGTTTTTGCGCTCCCTACAGACGCTCTACGACAAAGCCGTACCAAGCGCTTTGCCAGCCAAAAGTTTTGAGCGGGACATCCGACAAAACCTTCCACAGTTTCACCCTTACTGCCGAGGTGGCAGCTTTTAAAACTTAGACGACATGGCCGAGGCAGCAAGCCTGCAGATCCAGGCTGACACTATAGCTGAGCTAAATTATAAACCACCTTCTCCACCCGAAGACTCTTTGGAACCCTCATGCACCTTGTTCGGGAGGACACCCTACCGGGTTGCTGCAGATGACCGATCTCAATATCCCCGGCACCCCCTTTAATCATGCCATGCGCGCTCGATCCGCACGCGTACGCTATGACGCCAGACGCCCTTTCTCTTTCCTGTGGTCAAGCATTGTTATGGCGAGTCGGTGCCCGGCAGTTAGAAACGCAGTATGATACACGGAGATCAATCACGAATCTGTTCATAACTAATTCTACGGCTGCCATGCCCGGGCGTCTCTAGCCATCCCGAACGTCAGAGCGGATACCGTCACCTCGTTGCTTTCAATGCGGTGGCGTAGAAAATTTCCGCAGGAACTGCCCGTCTTCTGTTATAGCCTATGAATCAAGAAACCAAGAAAGCCTGCGATAATGAGGACTCGTCAGTCTCATCTGAATTTGTTATTCAGGCCACAAGTCTCCTGCACCTTTGGTCCTCACGGTTCCGTGAGACAGCCCTGGTCACACGAGCCGACCTAACCCTTGTCCCGCGTTTCCACCAGGGCACGGTCATAAATGCAGACCGGGCGCATCAAAACGTGTCCGGGGACCAGGCTTTGCAAAGCCACAGGTTTCTCAAAGGCATGTTGCCGGACGAGGCGCTTCCCGTGGCGCCACCCGACATGTCCGAGAATCCCACTGCGGCTAGCGGTGAATCCTTCGGAGATATGGAGGTGCCAGACGAGGCGCATACCACGGCACCTCCAAAAATGTCTGAAGATCCCACTGCGGCAATCAATGGTTCTCCCCCAGACGTTCCCAGAGCCACTCAGCGTGACACCGCAAAGCTGAGTATCTCTTCGCAATTGAGTACCCCTTGTAGGACTACGACACCTCGAACATCGCGGGACGATGGCCCGCGACAGGTCTAACACAGACCCCGCTCAAGTAGGGGCGGATGGGACGGGCAGGCCAATTGGTTACCCGTTTCATGGCGATAATTGACGGCACTGCAAACATGGTTTAGCGTCGGGCCGGTAAGTGGACCATCACCGGGAGTGACATGGAACAAATTCGGGCCAAACTGCTCGGGGCATTTCGTTTTTGCGCACCAATCGATATTGTTGCATCTCTCGATGCAACGCGACAGACCAAGAAAGGGGTCAGCGAACCTTACATCATAGTTTACATTGAAGGGCACAAAATTGCAGCCCTTTTAGATACGTCGGCCACAATACTTGTTTTGGGAGACTTTGTAAGACAATTGTGTAATGACCGCAGTATATCTAGGCGGTCCTCACGAAAAGGGTGCTCATAGCATCAAATGAAGTAATATCCGCTTACGATGGAAGCTCGCTTGCAACTCACGTAAAGTGGCCTGAAATGTCCATTATTTCTTGTTAGGTCTCGCTTGTGACATCATACTTGGGAGAAATTTTATAACCAGAGAGGGATCATAGACATCGCAATGGGGGAATACTGGTATGACTGGAACTCAACCCTTTTAAATTTATTGGTGACACCTCAGACAGAACAAGAGCGTCCCCTACGGGGTGAAACAGGCCGGTCTGAACAAAATGCAGACGTTTCGTTGATCACCAACGTAAGAGAAAATATACGATTGGCCGTGAGTTCATTCTCTGGTACTGATGTTCAGCGAAAATGCCTTGCAAATGTGTTGAAACCGTTTTTCTACATCTTTACTGAGACTCCCGGGAAGACTAATAAACTAGAACATCAAAACCAATACCGACTCTCACAGTGCTCAAGCTCCGACTGACCCGCGGGCCCAACCGTCAACCGGTTGCCAATCGTCGTTATTTTCGTATTTTCGTTCCCCACAGATTCCGCCCTTTAGGGGAAAGGAGGCTTGTTATCCTCTTTTTGTTTGTTTTGTTGCCGGCAGGTGCGCGGTCATTGCGGACGTAATGTCAACTTCACCTTCAGGGAACAGAGGTTGAATCCTTCGGAAAAACAGTCCATGTAACCCTTCGATGTGGCAAACGTGTTGAGTGGTGTAAGCGAATAAACGGCAGAGAGGAAGCATTCATAACGATACCGAGGCGGCGCTCGTTCATTTCAGCCGTAGAGATTCGAGACATCATGGTCCCTACAAAGCCCTTGCCGCTGATGGTCTGGCTCATACATTAGTCGGTTTTTAAAGCGGCGCTGAAGAAATCGGGGTAGTAGCAGTTCGTGCCAACATCGAGCCCTGCCGGTTCTCGTTTGCCGGAGGAGTTTCCCAGCTGTGTATGGCACAGTTAGGCGCAGCCAATCAGAACTCTCCCGGGTGCCGGTGCTGGACAAAAGGCTGTTGGCATATCCTCTTGTTCCTTGCCCGTAGTGATGTCGTATATGTGACAAGGGGTGTAAAGGCTACAACCTTTTCTTAGAGTGCCCTTTCGAAGCCCATAACTTCAGAACATAACATGTTTTCGTATTTTTTAATTTGCAATTTTGTTCTAGTCACACATTTTCCACCAACGTAATTTTTCGTACTTTTTTGAGGGCCGATCGTTTGTTCTTGCAAGAATTGAGATGAAATCACCCAAAATTACTTCCAAATAATTGAACGTAGCATGAATAATTAATCTATTAAGTCACATTTTCTACATGTCCTTACTTTTTGAATGCTAAAGACCAAAGCGCAGGGCTGTTGTTCTTAGCTTCTCATACAAAACACGACAAATATATTATAAATTCAGACCATTGCATTCTTTAATTCGTTCATTCGATGCAAGCTAGTAATAGCTAGGGTGATATATTTTGCCAGGTTTTGCGAAATCTTGCCTTTAGAAGTCGATGATAGGTTTCAGCTTTAGAGAGTCAGACCTGCTTACCCAGAGTGTCACACGACACCGTGTCGCAGTAGTAGGCGTTCTTGTACTCTGCAAGTGTTAAAAAATTTAGAAATTTTATCATGCTAATTCTTTTACTACATAATGACAAGTTAAGACTGATGTTACGACTGACAAGTTAACACTTACACATGTTATGATGTGAAAAGTGGCAAATGAAACCCAACCTTTAAAAAAACAGCCTGTATTACGTTTACCAAGAACAAAAAACCACCTGTTTTATGAATATGTTTTTAATAGCTTTCTAGTTTCCAGAGTTTACCACGTAGAATACTTGGGTGTAACGCTCACACCTAGCCTTAGCTGAAGTATGCGCATAGATAATTTATGTTCATCTGCCTTTCTATAACTTTGTTTTATAAGGCGGAAGCTGAAACTGGCACAAGTGTTAAAATACGCCATTGCGGAATGGAATTTGTGCATTAAAAAAATCTTCTAAAATTCAATTTATTTATTACTAGAGATTACGTGTTATGTATGGCAGATACAAAAGGATCAATTCCATTTCTCGAATGTGGCCCTTCTCGAAAACTGAGTCCTTGTTTTCCCGACGTAAGCTATGTAGAAAAAACGTTCTTTTGCGTATTGTGAACCGGCAGACTGTTATTGATCCTTCCCCGTACTTTTTTTATGCGTTCAAACGAATCCCGGTGAACCGCTCACCGGAGAAAAACTCACCGGAGCCAAGCTCACCGGAGAAAAGATTACTCGGAGAAAAGCTCAACCTTTTTTTGTTCGGGTGCGGAGGAAAGCTCACCAGTCTTTTGACTGACCCGAAGGAAAGCTCACCTCGAAAAAATATTATGTAAAGTGGTCGTTATCATTTTTTAGCAGTATTGGTACCAAGGTTTTAAATGTCTCTCACGCAGGCTGTACGCCGTGCAACACAGCTAGTGCAAATCGATATTTCGCATCTTACTTAGAGAAGGGGTTGACCAGCGTAAAACGTTTATCGCTTAAGTTGGTGCCCTAAATGAGCAAGTTCCACCGCACCAGTAATTTTGTCGGCAAATGTTGTCTCAGTTAAAATGTAAAACGAAAAAAAAAGATATTTCCTTATGTTGACACTGTCTCAAGTTCTATATACTTCTCAACTGGTCGCTCTCCTGTGAGCGAAATAGTAAGAAATAATGATTTAAGAAATCACAATTTTAATTTAGTTAAAATTTATTTGATTCTATTCAGACTAATATTATTGTAGCTAGAAAATATTGATAATTTATCACTATAAGGTGTTTCCAAGCCAAATCTTACAATGATTGTCCTGGTCATATATTTTATATTCCTAATAAATATATGTGAAAGCCATGTTCTTGAGAGGAACATTCAGCTATATGTATACGCCATAGCTCAAATTTCTCAAGTTATCTAAACATTGAGGAACTCGAGGCATGGATATTGTCAAGATTTTCACAGATGCCAATGTGACACCACGGCAGAGATGTAGTTATTTTTTTTCTTATTTATTTGATAGATGATATACATTATGCAGACCAATTGCTAAATATTACAATTATAGGTTTATATGCAAAAACATTACGAAACACGTAAAATAACACGTTTTAGAGAAACTTTCGCAAATTATTTCCAACAGGAAGCTTCTAGATTTTGCCTGTACCCAGGGAAGTCTTTTCAGACTTTGGGTCGGCAAGCTGTTCGCAGGTGATAAACAATTTATTTTTAATTATAAACCTTGCCAAGTTTATGAGGCTACCATATTGCTAGCCAGACATATCATCGATCAGTCTGCAACTTCGAAGTTTAATAAAACAATTTACATAATTGTTTTCATAAATACATAATTTGATAGAAGTGTACCTAGCTCTCTGTAAGTTATTTTTACCATATTAAGAAGTGTTATCCGGAATCGCGATGAACTTTTATCAGTTATTGACGCGTCATCTAACGATGCAGTTGTTTTTAACTGAAACATGGCTTTCGAGTGTGGTGCGCGACTATGAAACTTTTTATTGTTGCGAGAGGTATAGGCTTTGATCGTTTCGATAGGATTGATGACGTGGTGGCGTGGTTTTAATCGCAATAATCAATAACCTTGGATGCTATCATGTACACATTGCTACCTCACTGGGACTGGTATGCGTATGCTTGCGGTGTGCCCACAGAAATGTTGTTTTGTGCGCGTGCTATTGTCCTCCCAATGCAACTATAGACTTCTGCTTCAGGTTAGATGGTGCTTTAAATACAATTTAGTTTAGGTTTCCTCTTGCGCACATTTTAATGATGGGTGACTTCAACCTACCTTTTATTCACTGGTCTGGTGCTTTCCCAACAGGTGCTTTAAATTTGCCCGTGTACCCAAATTTTTGTTATCTCTGTTATGAATTTTTTTTCGCTACTTGTTAGTAAACCAACTCAGATTACCTTACTACAGGTACTGCGCTGGATTTAATTCTTTCTACAGGCCCTAGCCTCTCCTCTTCTATAATCATCTTAGCGATTAGCGATCATTGCATTCTACACTTCAACTTGTGTACTGTTATGTGTGCCTCGAATAGAACTACTCAGCAATCCCGTGATTGTGGTTGCGTAAATGTCGACGCAATGAATAACTAGTTGGCTGCTTTGCTGAATAAGTTCCTGTGGATATATTTTTAGAGTGTCCGTTAGACTCTTATTGGAACTTGTTTAGAAACAAAAATAAACGCTCTAATCACTTTTTTTCCTTGCGTGAATAACTGGATAAATGTCGCACCTTGGATAAATGTCGCACCGAAACGTCTTTCTAACAATAAGAAACGTTTTTATCCGTGCTGCGCAGCCATCTGCCCTCACTGCTCGTTGGCAAGCTTACAAAGAAGTGGCGAATACTTACAAGACAGCTACGAAAGAAGCCAAAACATTTTTTTAATTGTAATCCTACCTTTTTATGTAATCTAGTAGCGCTAAGAATTTTCAGAGTGGTGTTAACGACCCCAAAATACTGTTCTCTCATTGACAAGAGATAACGGTGTTGATATTCCGAGCAATCACTGTGCATCTGTACTAGATGATTTTTTTTGTCAAAGCGTTTTCCAGTGACGTTGAATCTGATAGCCCCATTTATCCTGTTTGCAACTTCCTTCCAATGAATGCACTTGTTTTTGCTTATAACAAGATTGTTAAACTAATCGATGATCTAAAAATATCCTCCTCGTGTGGCGTTTTAAACATAAATTCAAATTTTCTTAAAACTAAGAAAACAAATTACGTTTCGATTTTCCTTTAAACATTTTTTTATCAATTGGCCTTTGCATTCTACCAAGCGATTGGAAAATGGGAAAGGCGGTTCTACTTTGTAAATCAGGTAACAAACAGTGCCCTCCTAATTATCGCCCCATTTCCTTAAACATCACGCCCTGTAAAATGTTAGAGCACATAAATCATGTTAATCTAGTTAGCCTCTTAGATTGCAATTATCTTTTTATTCATCCTCGCAAAATTGTTTTTGGAAATCACTGGCCAGCGAAATTCAAGTTCTTAATTTCATTTATTATCTTTTCTCCATCCTTCACCGTGTATCTCAGGTTGATTTCTCCTTTCTCGACATTTGGAAAGCCTTTGACAAAGTATTTTGCAAATTGTTGTTTTTTTAAGCTTGATTACCATATCATTGATTCTAAAGCTTGGTCCTGGATAAACTATTTCTTAACTAATCGATCACGGTTTGTTACCACAAATGAAGAAAATTTCTGTCTCAGTCCTGTCACCTCCAGTGTTCCCTAGGGGCCGGTATTGAGAACCCTTCAGTTTCTTATTTATATTAGTGACTTAACAAAGGGTGCAACTTCCCATATTATCTTGGTCGCAGATGAATGTGAAATATATTGTGAAATTACCAACAAATCTGATACAGCCCTTCTTCAGGCTTACTTATGAACGGTTTCGGAATGATGTAACTTATGGCAAATAACTTTCAATACTAACAAATAAAAAATATGAGGGTTTCTCGTTGTTAGACGTCAACATCACCAAGCTTAATTTGTAAAACTCAGCTCACATCTGTAACCTCTTGGTGTTCTCATCGCTCCTAACTTATCATGGAAAACTCATTCTGATCATGTATTAAGTAACGCCAATTCGATGTCAAGACATTTAAAAACAAGACGTTTTTTTAACCCATAAGTCACTAAACCTTATTCAGTACAAGATTGTAGTACATTCAAAGCTGAAATATCCAGAAGCAATTTGAATTCTGGTCACTCAAAGCTTCTTACGAACTTTGATGCACTGCAAAATCGCGCCGCACCTTACATAGTATATGACGATCAGCGTACCGCAAATGCTTCATCTATGAAAACCACCCTGGTCCTGTCTCTTTTATTTCCACGCCGTAAGATATGTCTGGTTTATGCCTCGTTCGTAACATTTATAATTC
>JAZHYW010027580.1:0-17172 GCA_037355805.1 Ixodes ricinus
TACTCACCGTTAGTAGTACTCGGGAAGCCATTGTGGGACCAATTGCGAACTCCGACCATTGCGACGCTTTTTGGTCGCGCGCGTCGCTAATAAGATCGCGGTCATCTTGCCAGGCTTGTGTGAATGTACAGCAGTGTAACTTCTTTAACTTTTTTTCAATGTATTCATTTCATACGACACTCTTTTGAGCAACTTATTTAGCGCGCTAGTACAATTAATTGCTTATGTTAAATTATTTTCCTCTAGTTATTATAAACAAATACGCAACTTCCCGACGTGCATTGGCTCGTAACAATTCGTTTCATAATCATAGCTTATGACAGCTAAGCGTGGCGATTTCCGATCATCTCATTATCGCTCCTTAGCCAATCAGGTGGCTGCATTCGCTAATAAAAACACCGGAGAACCAGTCACAAACGCGAGCTTAATAAGCCACGCCCCTGCGTTTCTTAAGCTATTGGTTACTTTAGTAACGTTGTTTGAATAATATTAATTATATTGCTCAGCTAATTATGAATGAACCAGTTCGCGTCTTTCTAATGTCCGCGTCAAAGGCAAACTTTTTAACCGTTAGTCTTATTTGTAGGAAATTTGCGGGAAACATTCATAGCTGGGAAGGCAGGGTGACGTGCAAAGTTTTAAGTTAACAGCTTATACTTCAAAGAAGTTATGTAAAAGTACATAAAATAAACGCCGCGTCATATAGATAAAACTATGGTTTTAGAAAAGGTAATGATGATAGACGGTTCTTCTTGTGAAACAGACAGAATAGCACCCGTGTCACGCGGCTATATAAACGATTACAGATAATATATCATTTTAAATATAAAAAAAAAGTTATGTTGCGAGACCGCACTCTTTTTATCACGAAAGGTCATAAAATTGCGGAAAGTAAGCTCGCATCCACGTTCCTAACAAAATTTCAGTACATGAACCTCAAAACCTGGTTTCATACATAAATTCATTATCCCATTATAATTTTCCTGAACCCAGATTTGATGCCAAAAAAGTGAAGCTAAGATAAACTCGTTTGTAGAGTTCAAAAGCCGCCCTCTAGGACGTTGGCGGCATGCAAAATATGTATTCCCTGGAGAAGGGAAACAAGGAGGAAAAAGGAGGAACACAAATCTCCAAACATAGCTAGGTGACTGGTGCGCGACCGAAAAATCCGCCAGGTGCTCGTATGCAACCAGGGACCTCTCCATTTCAGTAGAGCGCTCCACCAACTGAGCTAACCAGAAGTTTGACGTGACTCCTGGTTAACTCAGGAGTTTGACGTCACTTCTGGTTAGCTCAGTTAGTAGAGCACTCCACTGGAAATAGAGAGGTCGCTGGTTCGTAACCAGGACAAAGCAAAGTTTAAAAATTCTAAAAAAAAAGAAGAGAAAACTTAGGTTGCAGGAGTGATACTTTACGACAGCATCCATGAGGACACCTGAAAGCTGATAATACTAATAGTTGAAAATCTGACATAAAAAAAACTAATTTTAAGGTAGTACCCTCCCCCCCCCTTCCCTCCCCTTAGGAAACTGAAACATGGCTTTGTACGTTTACACTTCTTGCCGCGTGATTTGTTTCTCGGCGTTTGTGTCGGCCAATGACCGCCATATTATTGACATACCAAATTATAATAAGAAGATTGGAAATCACCACGGCGCGTGTTTCTTCGATTCTCAGTGACTCTACACTCTAAGAAATGTAGAGGGTCTGCTTTCGTCATTTGCCTTGTCCCCTCTGTAGATTGCACCGACTGGCTCTCTCAAGAACTCTTGCAGAAGAGCAGACCCTTCAGAGTTTAGCAACGTCCTTACAGTACTAATAACGCTGTTACTAGGGTTATAAATATTAATGTTAAAGTGCAGCCTCTATGGAGTGTAGCAACGTCCTTACAGCATTAATAACGTTGCTTGAATAATTTAAGTTATATTACTCAACTAATTATAAATAAACCGATACACATTCCCCTTTATAAGCGCTCAATGTGCTGAGGTTGCGCGATGTCCGCTTCCAGTGCGTCCCGTTGCGGTTAAGATTCGCCGCGGGGACATCCCAATATCGGCGGGACTTCCGGCCGAGATCGTGTGCGAGGTGTGGGGATCCCGGCCGCCTCCCGTGGTCACGTGGTAGAAGGGCCATGCAGCAGCTGAACCACACCTTCGTGTACGTGTCCACGGACGGCAACGTGACCACCAGCGTCGTGTCCTTCACGCCCGCCAGCGAGGACCACGGCTCGAACCTCGCCTGCCGCGCCAAGAACCCGGCCATGGTGGAGAGCGTCGGAGGAGGACACCTGGAGCATGGACGTGCAATGTAAGGCATCTGTATTTTTTTTAGACCATTCAGAAAGTTTAACATATCTCTTTCGAGACTCTGGCTTGTTTGACATTTGGAAACACTGGCAAACATCGGCAGTAATTTGGCCATCCCGTGCAGAAATGCCGGGATGACGAAGTATATAAATAAAAGTTGCGCAACTAAGGCAATACATGGTTGCATATATAATATGGCTATGAATGTCTTTACTTACCCAAATCTTGTTATGGTAATATCTGGCATTTCTGTGGGGAATACTCGACAAGATCATCATACGTAGGGAAAGGCTCGGGTCGGAAACTCCCGCGGTAATCCTCTATGTACCGATACCCATGCCACGATTTCGGACGACAACGTCATTAGTGGTTGTTCTGGTCATGTGATCGCTTATGCCAGCAAATGGGAGTGAGGTACTACGTGCGATGACACCGTACTCGGTCCGTGGTAATATTGCAAATGCCATCAAAGTTTCATATGCATGAACCTAAACGAAATTCAATACATTTACGGGCGACACAAGGCACGCCAACTTTGGGTCATGGTGGTCACGTTACCACGTCTATTGATGCAGCCACACAGACCATTGTGTAGCCTACGTTTTTGAAGGCACCACTGTCACGCTGACGACATCAGCTAAAGTTGACGGGTGATGCCCTCACCCGCCTAAATTAAAGGCACGTGTGGTGATTTTTTCTCAAAGAGTGCCATCGTGCTTAGTCATCTCCTATAGCATGCATATACGTCAAAATGTTTTTATCTCATGAAAACTATATTTGGATGGTACCTTTCTTGTGTCGGTGATTATAACTATTCCTCTGTGGGGCTGTTTATATTTAGAAGCACGAAGTTAATTCTGAACAGATATTTAGGGCGCAAACGAGCTGATGATCGTTGAACATTATATATTAAAATTTACAGAATAAGATGAGTGAGGGACGAGAGAGGCAGAGCTGTGTTTGAGGCTTCTGTGTCATGCACGTCCCTCATTCTTCTTAGTCTCGGGGTTTTAGTGCATTAAGGTACTACTGCATTTTGGTATGTCGCTGCGCCAGTATGGTCGTAATAATGTTTATCCACCCAGCGTTCAAAGTCGACCAATGATTCGTTATTTATATTGCTTTCAATTTTGTTTTTCCGCAGACAAGCCCCAAATTTCGCTCCAGCTCGGCACCAAGTTGAACCTGGAGAACATCCAGGAGAACAACGACGTGTACCTGGACTGCCGAGTGGACGCCTACCCGGCCGTGGACGAAGTCGGCTGGCAGTTCAACGGCCAGGACTTGCAGGCCTCCGAGAACCTCCTCGTCAGCAGGAACTTTCTGGTGATCCAGCGGGTGCAGACGCACCACTCTGGCTTCTACTCGTGCCGTGCCGAAAACGCCCAGGGCCGCACACCAGGGAGACACGCTGCAGTTACGCGTGCAGCATGAGTAGGATATCATTTCAGTTGATATCTTTCACTTGCAATAGCTTGTTGCCATGCAAACTCAGAAAATGGGAGGTACTTAAAAATCTCAAACCGTTTCTATTGCCCTGCACGTTCAATGAGCCTCCTTTAGATATGAGAATATTGGTAGGTATAAACCAACGGTTAGAAGAGGACAAAAAATGAGTCATTTTCTTCTAGAGTTAACAAGTGGAAGCAGTGAAGAGAGGCTAAATTTTATCTCACTTTACACGCAACGGATGCGAATTTTTCTTCGGTGTAATTTTTCCAGCCAAAATTACTTCCTTAACTTGAAGTTACTTAAGAATAACGCGGAGAGTTATGACGTTATAAGCTGAAGCAGTATCTGAAAGATGCAGAACACGCGTAGCTCTACTAGTCCAGCTGAAACAACAACAATGTCCAGTAAGAAAATAGAGTTTACTAGGTTCGGGTAGCTTGTGAAATGCTATACGTTGTGCTACAGCGAATGGGTTTTGCTCTTGCAAAATGTCTGCGATAAAACGTTTTGAGTTTATTTTGACTTGATGATGGGGAAAATTGAAAGAGCTTATATTCTCCATATACTACTGCAGTTTACGACAGGTGGTATTAGTTTTATTTCTGTCCACTTTAGGCGTAGGTCAAGTCCTATTATAGCGTGCGTGTGTCGACTGCATGCTTTTGTTTTCTCTCATAGTGCTGTAAGTTCTTTGAATGGCAATATTTCCGGATTATTCGTCGTACTTTTTTGTATTAAAGGTATATTCCGGGATGGCCTTGGTAATTATTTTTATTTCTGTTAAATTATTCATCCATTCATAAAGAAAATAAGAAGGGTTTCGGAGAGCCAGATTACTCCTCTTTGGTTTATCACGCATATCTCAGTAACTCCATTTTAGTTTAAAACTGAGATATCACACGAATGGGATCAATTCGATTTGTTTCGGCGCGGTCAAATGCGGACACTACTGTGATTGCTGTCACTATAAACTGCTGAGTCACTTGTTACACCGTAGTTTAAATGTGAACGATTGTGACACTTGTAGAAGACAACTTGCTATTCAGTTTGTTCAAAGAGAAAATTATGTTTTATTTTTTTCTTATGAAACTAAGCTGTAATGATATAATTCCATTAGATTTTACAAACGTAAGTGTAATAATTCTTGCAGGATATTTACAATGCAGCACATACTTTAAAACTAGGAAACTGATTGTTTCAGGTTTACGATTATCGTGGTTGTGTATCTTATTCGTCAGACGGTTAACACTAAACTATCGCTTCTCGTAAAAAAAAAAAAAAATACGACGACGAATTTGCAAGATTACAATTTTACAGAAATCTGAAAATTATATCTGTGTCTCCCGTCGACCTAGTCGTATGTATCGCGTCAGAAAAAATGAGTTTTATATACGTGAACATGCCTTCACAACCAATCACATTCCCTTGATCTGTAGAATATGCTCGCGCGTTTTCGCAGACGCCCCTTTGTGCAAGGAAAACCAGAACGTGGTGTACTGCGGCCTCTCGGCACCAGGAAGTGGAGGTGCACTGCATGAAGTGGAGGCAGACCCGACCAACGTGACGTTCGAGTGGCACTTTAACAGCTCCATTCAGAACAGACCAATCAAGAGCTTCACTAGCCACGGCACACGCAGCGTCGCACGCTACATTCCGCACAGCCACACAGAGTACGGCACGCTGCTGTGCACGGCCTCCAACCGCATCGGAAAACAGAAGATGCCATGCCTTTTCCACGTCGTTCAAGCAGGTGGGTCTCTTACCGATTGCGTTGTTTATGTCACTCCTTCGTGCTATGTGCACTACGTAGTTTAAAAATGTCCGTTTCGAGATGTGACTTTGAATAAACATTGCTCGTTAACTTTAAACGGCTCAACAATGCAAACGTTCTCGTGTCAAGCACTGGGCTGTACCTGAGGAGTAGTAATTTGGAATTTCACTGATAATAACTTTGCTCACACCGTTCATATATGTAAATCATATAAATCGAGCCTTTATTATGTCCGTGCCACGTGTTCTTTGAAGCAGTAATGCCCAATCAGTTGGTCGTCGGTTAAAGCTAACGAGATTCGTGGTTATCTACCTCAAACTTACAACCGCTACGGGCGAGCAGAGCATATATGGATTGACGAATTAGGATTGTTATTCTTGGAAGAAATGTAAGAAATGAGGCTTTGGACAAACACGGTGGTTTATGCAACCTAATACACATATACCAGATGTCTAGGAAGAAAATAAGCCATCTCTCATAGGAACGCATACGTAGACTGCACGACGCTTAGCTGCAAACACGACATTGGCTCTTTTGAGTCTTACATAGAAAGGATATTGGCGAACACCGGTTAGGATGTAAGAAAAAAGAAAACGAAAAAAACGAGCACTTGCTCCTTTGTGTTTACATGGTCGCGGGATGTACGTACAAACATACTCACAAATATATTTCGGGCGTACTCTGAGATGTTGATGCATGACCCTCGAACCACGGTGCTGACATTCCATCGGCTCGATGACTGCCCTTCCTTCCCGGCAAAGCAGGGCCGCCGGGTCCCGTGGAGAACTGCTCCATCACGAACCAGACGGAAGGGTCCCTTCACCTCGAGTGCCAGGCCGGCTCGGACGGACACTTGCCGGCCCACTTTCAGCTGTCCGTGCACGACGCCATGACGGCCGCGCTGTCGGCCAACTTCACGGCCAACCGGCCGGACTTCTGGTGCACGAGCTCCTGCCGGGCGTCGAGTACTTCCTGGCCATGTGGGCTGTCAACGAGCGGGGACGGAGCCCGGAGCTCACCATCCTGCCGCCCATTATGCCGCTCGTCGGAAAGCTCACCAAGTCCGGTGAGCCCACGATTTGCGTGTCACATCTAGTGCTGTGTTGCACGAGACGCCTTGATGTGAACTGGCCTGATATAAAGAGTTCCAATGAATGCAAATTTTACATTTTGCAGTATTCTTGAATTAAAACTAGCTACACGTTTTACACACAAAAAACAAAACACTGGAGCAAGATTTGTTTATACAATATTTTTAAAAGTAAACGTTTTATCTGGATTGTATAGATATATATATATATATATATATATATATATATATATATATATATATATATATATATATATATATATATATACATACTATTCTGGTCTTTTCGGAATAGACTGATCTGAGAGTGATAGTTTATCTGCCTAGGATTCTAGTGCAGCTGAACTTTAGAGTCAAAATGGAAGTATGCCTATTTAGTTACTTTCTCTCTTTTTGCAACATTGATATGATAGGTGCCATTACACTGTACAATAAGAAATGTGCTGTCTTTTTAAAGTTCATCAGGCAGCACGCAAAGTGTGGTACATATTGTATTGCACCTTTTGCTTTTTCATTTTAACAATCGTACGTTATTATCAAAAACGATTCCAAACTTAAGAAAAAAAACAATGAACGCGTGTTTTCTGACTTAACTTACTCAACATGCAAAACACAGAGGAGATAATATTCTAGCATAATTATCGGTTCAACACTATTGAAGTAGCAGTAGTTATAATTACCTATCCGTAATATGCAAGTATCTTCGGTTTGCCTCATTATAACAAAGTAAATCACGTTGATTTTGAAATTGTTTAATTTAAAGTAAGACTTATTGGAAACTCAAATATCTCTACACGCCTAGCATATATGACACTATAAAAAAATATATATTTTTATTTGCTTCTAGGTTGGTAGAAGCGTACGGTTTTTTTTATTGTCAGTCAGATAAAAAAAACATAGTTCGCACCATACTGAAAGCTTGACAGGCATCTAAATTATGTGGCACCAGTCAGGTTGTGTGAAAAATGAAGTGGCAACTTTCTATGATGTTTTAAAGTTCATATTGTTTTTCAAATTTGTTCTTAATATAGTTTCAAAGCTTGTAAGAGGAAGAGACAAAAAGCAAACAAGTTTTAAAACGAAATCCATCGTGCGGTTTTAGAGAAAATTCTTTTTCTGGACAGAATGAAATGTAATATTACAGAACAGGGTAATGTTAACAAAAATACAGCATATATCTTTCTTTTGTTGGCTGTCTTTGAATGAGACCCCTTCCAACACTAAAACAATTTTATGATTGAGGCGCGCAGGGTGAATGTCGAAATGCTCGCTATTCTTCGAATTGATCACAAGAAAGGTAATCACTTAGCTGAAAGTTTATGGCCATACCCTTTATTTCCAGGTAATACTGTCAAGATCTCCTCAAACGCGCTGCTGGTGACGGTTGTCTCGGCGGTTGCTCTGCTCTGCTTGCTGCCAGTTTTCGTCCTCGCGGCAGTCAAGTTGAAAAACAAGAGGTTCTTTGTTAAGAGTAAGTTTGTTTCAAAATGCTTCCACTAGCGCTTGTGAAAAAACAAAATCCACCTATTTTTTTATTTTATTATTTCTAGCACTTTGACCGTATAGTCCTGTCAACGCAGGCGAAGATTAATAAATAAAAGAAATACAATAGAAAAAGAGCACCTTGACTGATGACAGCTTTCGGGATTCTGAAATTTAAGCCATTTAATAGGTGTAGTTTCTGAGGATTACTAGCTTAACTCGTCGCCGTAAGTACTCGGTTCTTGCACGGTGCTTCTCAGTTCCGAGCGGTTCCCATTCAGTTTTGTGTTTCCAAATGCAGCTTTAAAACTTTTATATTAATTCAAGCATATTAGTGGTACACTGCACAATTGCTAGGTCATTTGTGGCACCAGCAAATAGCATAATCGCGTTTTTGTTTGTATATTTCAGGTCGCGAAACAAAAAAGGAAGTAGTCGACGAAGACGCTTGTCCGTCAACCACAGCGGCGAGTCCTGAAGAAGCCACGCAGCTCCAGATCTCGTCCATTTACCCCAAGGAGGACAACCAACTGTGGATCGTCAAGAAGAGCACCGGACTATGAGTGTGCCCGACGAACAAACGCACACGAAGAAGCGGCGCCACCAACGTAAACGTCGTGGAACAATCCAATAACAAAGACACCGTCATCCCGCCGTTGCCAACCGAGACAGTTCTCGCGGAGTCGCCGCTCCTGGAATACTGTGATAGCAATTGTGCGCCCCACTCGCGACGAACTGACGAACAAACTGGATCGATATCATTGTTATTCGCTGGTTGGTGGTTTCCCACAGTGTGTTGCTCAGTGACTGGTTAGACGAGTTCCCTCGTGAGTGGTAGACCGAGTGTTGGGAGTCATCATACATTCCTTCAAACAGTGCGAACTAATGCCGTGCTGCAAAGAAACGATCTCACGGAAAAGTGCGTGCTACGCGCAGGCGGCAAAGCCGTGAATGGTGATTTCTTGTGCAACTCGGCCTGATGTCGAAAACGCGAAGCCGGCTAAACAGCCACTCACCCATCATCTCTGCTTTCTTAGGGGTAAGTATGCCGAATATACTTGATGTTATCTCACACAGCAAAATAACCACGTGGTTATATTTGAGTATGTCATACAGTGTACTTACTGATTCAAGGTAATAGAGTGCTACAAATATTAATGTTAGCTATAGGGCTCATAACTCAAACAGTGTAATAATTTCATGTAAAATATAGGTTTCTCCATCGAATGTGTGCATACACTGTAAATAATTTTGCTGTTTATTATGTGCACGTCTGACACAGCCGCATTTTCTACAAACAGGTTATATTTATGTCGGGTTGATCGGGTTTCGAATCACAACAATAAATTCCGGCAGAAAAAAAAATATTTTGAAGAAAATCTTGGCGGTAATCTTTGCTGCAGATCCAAGTATTGTAGTGTGGGCCAAAATTGTTAAAAAACGAACACAAGGAAGCTTAGAGGTCACGTTTTTTTAAGATATGTAAAGATATACCCATCACTAAGTGCCCCAGAGCAGTACGGACATCATCACGATGGAAAAATATTATATTTCACGGAATATATTCAACTGCCGATATGCTGTTTATACGAACTTTTCTAGGCAAGAAATATAAATACATATTCTAGATACTATGTTGTAAACCTATAGTCTGTACACCTAAGATAGCAAGAAAAGAAGAAACAAAGCCTTGATGCGAGTAGCAGTGTTTTCATTAGAATATTGAAGAGTGCGGTAAATACCGCTTACATATTGAACTACCTGATACCCCATTTTATTCACAAATTCAGTTGCCTATGTAATACACCCAAGGCAAGGAGCAAAAAGCGTCAACTCACACACCTTTTCGTTTTTTTTTTTTTTTTATATCGTTCGTCAGTTGGATGGCGTTTTTGTTTCATTTCAACATCCATGAACTGATGTTGAAAGAGGCAGACTGCTTGTTTCTTTTGAGGAAACAAGAATAAAACTACCTCATCGTTGTGAACGATTCTGACGTTAGCCAGTTTGGCTACCACGTCGTGAACAATATCTCTTAGGGTATGTCGCACCTGCCCCCCTTCCCCCTCTCCCAATGCACTATTTGGTCCCGCTCCCAATTCAAGCGTTTTAATAACACCTAAAAAGAAAGGGGAAAAACACATTGAATAGTTTTAGAAGGGGGCTGATCAGCACCACCTAAAGCCAACTAATTTGTAATATTTTGTATTTTGTAAGCTACGTTAAGAAAGGTGCAAAAAACAGGCTGAACCCAGACACATTTTTTTATAACTTTGATTGTCTCTTTTCACAGGTGTCCACTGCCGAGAATTGAAAAGAGCGAGCAGAAGAGCGACTACAAACGCGCGGACAATGATCGCGCTGCTCAACGGACGATTATCCGAGAGACTATCTTTATATCGCTCCACCTCCTCTTTACCGCTCTCCCTAATTCCCTTCAAGAGATGGGTGCGAGTGTACAGAAACAGTATGAATATCGCCCGTGAATAATTGCCCGTATAAACTCTTTAGAATTGTTCTGGCTCAGATTATCATCATTGGGTTTAATGTTTAACAGAGGATCGCGGGTGTTTCTTCGTCATGAACGTGTAATCTATACCTTTCTACATGTGCCATATATTTTTATGTTTTCTTTTCTAAGAGTTACCAATAAAAGGCGATTTAAATCTTCCTGTTACTCGTGGTTCTTCTGGTTTTCCACGAGGTCTCCGAGGTACGATGCAGTGACACCCGTAGAAAACCGAGACTCAAGAAATCTAAAGGTTTTAACGGTCGAGTCAACTCATAAAAGTCACGTGTTGACAAGTACTTCGTATTACCATAGCGGCAACGTATATATATTTTGGTTTGCAGATTCAAGGACTCGAAATGAAAACACCCCCAGTGACATTCACTTGTAGCGGCTGTCTTGGATGTTTTAGACGTCATTTGCGGGGCTGCTTGATGTTGCCAGGGGCAGTGCAATGTCCGCGTCAGTGCCAGTAAACCATAAAAAGCACGTGTAAAGTAACATTTATTTATCCCGTATTTTTCTGTCCCCTTCGAGGTTTTGGTGCGGGCTATAAATTGTGATAAACACAAACTGCTGGGAAATTTGGGAAAAATTACATTCTAAAGGTAATTTTTCAAAATAGAAATTTTAACAGCATATCGCCTTTAACAAAATAACTAAGCCGGTGTTCTTGAGTATTTTATACTACAAAATAATTATATCGCTTCTCTCAAACATTGACGGCATAAAATTCGTTTTTGAACTATTATAAGGTTTTGAAATTCAATATTTGACTTTATGAACAATAGGAAGGAAAGCTAATATATATATATATATATATATATATATATATATATATATATATATATATATATATATATATATACTAGCACGACACGCTCTCAAATCAAGGTTTAGCGTGTCGGCCACAACTTGTTTCCTGCGTAACTTAAAAAAAGGCAAGCTTTTTTTTTTTTCCTTCTGGCGCTTTTGTTTTTTTGTTTTTTAGGTTTAAGACGGGCCAAGGCTTAGCGTGAAAACAACAAACTACAGGGAACGGCACCATACGGATTCGAGAGAATCCGTATGGTGCTGGATAAGAAGACGAAAACCAGTTCTGAGCAGCGGAACGGTTTCTCGTAGGCATTCCGAGGCTTGCTTTGATCGGAAGCACGGAGAGGAGAGCCAACGATCTGGCCTTTTCTTATCGACGACGCCCTAGCGCCACAAAGAAGCCGGTACAAAAAAGTGCCCGCCCTTAGGCGTAGCTGCCAGCCCTTTCTTGTTGTCCTTCGCCGACAAACAACGAGCATTAAGGAAGATTACTTAAGTTTACGCTTCTCTTTAATTCGGAATTAGAGCACAGCTCTTGGGGTATTTTCTTTTGCGATATACCATGGTAAAGTGTTTGAGAGAGAACATATATTGACGTTATTTTTGTGTTTGTTCGAGGGTAAGTTACAGAGGACGAGGAGGGTTCGGCGAAAGCCCCATAATGCAACGCGATTACAGGCGGGTAGAATTCCGAGCGCCCCACCAGGAAACGCCTGCCCGGGAAGCGGAGAAGGCGCCGTTTTCGAACGACGCCTCTTTTGCGAAAACGTTACGTTTACAATAAAAATAACAAAAAATTAAGATAACTCTACACTCTAAGCAATGTGCTTCCCACGTTCCACCGGTTCCGCTTTTTTCGTTTATAGGCCCTTCTTATATCGATGCGAGCGACACTGAGCGGAGGTGCCCAAAAAAGTTGCGAGGCGCCCTAGGAAGCTTGTCAACTGACTTCGATTTAGTAGCGTTGCCGTGGCTTGCGTGAACAAAAAGGGTTCTAGGCAAAATGGACACCGGACTATTTTGTTCCGAATGCTTTTTTGCTTCTTTTACAGCGGTAACTGTTACGGGCTTTTCCCAACACTGGAAACGACGTACGTTTTTGATGTTGTAGCTGTAGTAGCTGTCCTTGTTAATGGTGTAGTTGGCGTAAAGGGCGTAGGGTGTCCGTCGTCGATGTTGACAAATACTTACAGAAGATCTGCCGCCGCCCGCGGAAATCAAACCTGCGTCCGCTGCGTGCGTGGCGGAGAAGCTACCACAGAGCTACTCCACAGATTTGTTTCGGTCCTTTTTTCTTTATTTTGAAGCTACGCCGCAGTGTTAACAACCCGCTTTAAAATTAGTGGTTTTGTAGTACCCGATGCGCACTGGACGTGTTTTCCGACAAAAAATAAATAAATAGGTGAAAACTAAGAGCCGTTGTAGTACTATCAGTGCCAAGAGCTCGTGCATAGGGACGCCCTTCCACGCGCTCCGGAACAAGGAAGGAAACAGAAGCGTTCGGAACAGAATGGTCGGATGTCTCTTTTATTCTAAATGCTTATTTTGTTCACGCACCACAAGGGTGCGTGAACGTGACGCCGAGGCCCAAAGACTTCGCCATGACTTGTCGCAGCACTCGCCGTGACTCTAGAGCGCATTAACATGGGACTGCTCAATTATTTGTTTTGTTCCGGAGAGCGCGAAAATGCGCTCCTCCCGGCACCAGCTATCGGCGTTGACAATGCTGTGGTGGCACTTTGTTTTCGGCTGTTTTGTATTTCTTTATAGAGCGTGTGTAGTAGACACTCGATATATAGTATGGTCAATGTCACCAGGCTCGATCTAAAATGGACCGTAAAAATCGACACCTGCACGTGGTAATCTATACTTTTCATCAAAGGTGTATTAAACATCATGAGTAAAATAGCGCAAAACAGCAAGGAAGGAAGGACGAAGTAGACAGGAAGGGCGCTAAACTGACAACTGACATTTAATAGTCTATAAAGGAGGAGAAGAAAGAAGTTACTGATGTTATACCATAAAAGAAAAAATGTACACCCTCAAAGTTGTTATACGTAAAAATTATAAAATAAAATGTATGAAAAAGGGGTGAGTTGCTGATGATATATGTGAGTGAAAAAAAGAAAACACGTAAGAAATAAAAGAGAAAGAAGGAAGCAATAATTTTGAAACAAAATTAAAAAATTGCTGAAGTACACGCACTGAAATCGTAGATGATGAAAAAAAGGAGATGAAGTTTGAGACCAATAAGGAACATGAGATTGCAGGCTAAGTACTTGTCGTCAAGTCATAAGATTAAGGTAGTGAAGTTCCTTTTGAGATAAGGCGATCGATGGGGCGCTGATGCACACCGCCCCACGAGACACAATTGCATGAGCTTCATACAATTCGCGTGTTCTTTTGGATCGAAAACGTCTTAGGATTTTGGTTTGGCTAAACACTGCTGAGCACATACAGTCCCTTGCATGTATCGCAAGATGGCCGGCTGGTGACGATTTCAAGGCTAAGGCATGTTCTCGTAAGCGATCATTGATGCATCGGCCTGTTTGTCCCACATATGTTTTGCCGCAGGTGAAAGGTATTTCGTACACCACTCCTCGTTGGCAGTCGACGTATTGTTGTCTGATGTTTCACTTTGCACTCAGCTTGCTGTGGTTGGAGATGGTTAATTCTCGGACACAACCGCCTAAGTTTATCTGGTGCAGAGAGTGCCACCTGGACTTGATATTTAGAAGCGATCTTTTTTAAGTTGTGTGTAATCTGATGTATGTATGGCAGCACTGCTGGTCGTTGGTTCTTCTCTCGTGTGCGCTCTCGTTGTCCACTGTTGGTGAGTAATGATTCGACGACTTCAAACAAAATCGAACTCGGGAACCCAGATGTCTTGAGGCGCTGCACTTGAGCTTGAAAACTCTCAGCCGCGGAATGTGTGCACGACTTTTTTAAGGCTGCACTCATTGTGCTTTTGACAATTCCTCTCTTGATGATTTTTGAGTGAGCTGAGTCGTACTGAAGCAGGCCTTTTTTGGTTCTTGGTGAGTATTGCCAGCAAGTGTGCCTGTCTTTGAACATCAGATGAAGATCTAAAAATTGTAGGTTTAAATTCGTTGGAGTCTCATGGGTGAAATTGAGCCCTTGCCCTTCGTTCAAGAAAGTGGATTTGATGGTGTGGATTATTTGAGCTTCATTTCCCATGGGTCTCTTTGAAAGAAGCACTAGATAATCATCCACGTATCTGAAAATGCGTGAAACTTGCCCTTTGGTGAGTGCATTATCGATGGCGCGATCACATTTTGAAAGGAAGATGTCGCAGAGGACTGGTGCCACACAGGACCCTATACATATGCCTTTCCTTTGTAGGTAAGACGTACCTTCGTACGTTACCACGGTGGCGGATAGGTAGAACCGTAAAAGTTCTAGGAAGGATTCTACTTGTATTCCACATTCATTTTGAAATTTCATTATCCCGTTGGTCACGATACATTCGTTGACAGCTGTAAACAGCTTGTTGTGTGGGATTGAGTAAAAGTCTACACGTCATGAAAACCGGTCGTACCGTTGCATCGTTCAGTTGTAGATGATGTATAACCGCCTCAGAGTTAGAGATCAGAAGGATCATTTAGTTTGAAGTTAGACAGATGTTGCATAAGATAGCGTGACAACACCCTTGCCACGAACCTTTTCAGTCACTACCACTCGGAACGTACACTCTTTATGTGTTAGCAGTAAAACTGTCTAATGGACATGTATGCGACTGCCACAAAGGTCCACTTAGACATGTTTTTCACTGCCAAAACACACAAAAAAGAATGTCCGTTCCGAGTGGTAGTGACTGAAAAAGGTTCGTGGCAAGGGGTGTTGTCACGCTATCTAATGCAACATCTGTCTAACCTCAAACTAAATGATCCATTCCTGATTCCTAACTCTGAGGCGGTTATACATCACCTACAACTGAACGATGCAACGGTACGATACGGGTTTTCACTTGATGTGGAGGACCTTTTTTACTCAATCCCACACAACAAGCTGTTTACAGCTGTCAACGAATGTATCGAGACCAACGGGATAACGAAATTTCAAAATGAATGTGGAATACAAGTAGAATCCTTCCTAGAACTTTTACGGTTCTACCTATCCGCCACCGTGGTAACGTACGAAGGTACGTCTTACCTGCAAAGGAAAGGCATATGTATAGGGTCTTGTGTGGCACCAGTCCTCTGCGACATCTTCCTTTCAAAATGTGATCGCGCCATCGATAATGCACTCACCAAAGGGCAAGTTTCACGCATTTTCAGATACGTGGATGATTATCTAGTGCTTCTTTCAAAGAGACCCATGGCAAATGAAGCTCAAGTAATCAACACCATCAAATCCACTTTCTTGAACGAAGGGCAAGGGCTCAATTTCACCCATGAGACTCCAACGGATTCAAACCTTCAATTTTTAGATCTTCATCTGATGTTCAAAGACAGGCACACTTGCTGGAAATACTCACCAAGAACCAAAAAAGGCCTGCTTCAGTACGACTCAGCTCACTCAAAAATCATCAAGAGAGGAATTGTCAAAAGCACAATGAGTGCAGCCTTAAAAAAGTCGTGCACACATTCCGCGGCTGAGAGTCTTCAAGCTCAAGTGCAGCGCCTCAAGACATCTGGGTTCCCGAGTTCGATTTTGTTTGAAGTCGCCGAATCATTACTCACCAACAGTGGACAACGAGAGCGCACACGAGAGAAGAACCAACGACCAGCAGTGCTGCCATACATTCATCAGATTACACACAACTTAAAAAAGATCGCTTCTAAATATCAAGTACAGGTGGCACTCTCTGCACCAGATAAACTTAGGCGGTTGTGTCCGAGAATCAACCATCTCCAACTACAGCAAGCTGAGTGCAAAGTGAAACATCAGACAACAATACGTCGACTGCCAACGAGGAGTGGTGTACGAAATACCTTTCACCTGCGGCAAAACATATGTGGGACAAACAGGCCGATGCATCAATGATCGCTTACGAGAACATGCCTTAGCCTTGAAATCGTCACCAGCCGGCCATCTTGCAATACATGCAAGGGACTGTATGTGCTCAGCAGTGTTTAGCCAAACCAAGATCCTAAGACGTTTTAGATCCAAAAGAACACGCGAGTTGTATGAAGCTCATACAATTTTGTCTCGTGGGGTGGTGTGCATCAGCGCCCCATCGATCGCCTTATCTCAAAAGGAACTTTACTACCTTAATCTTATGACTTGACGACAACTACTTAGCCTGCAATCTCATGTTCCTTTTCGGTCTCAAACTTCATCTCTTTTTTAACATCTACGATTTCAGTGCGTGTACTTCAACAATTTTTTAATTTTGTTTCTAAATTATTGCTTCCTTCTTTCTCTCTTATTTCTTACGTGTTTTTTTTCACTCACATATCTCACACCCTTTTTCATACATTTTATTTTATAATTTTTACGTATAACAACTTTGAGGGTGTACTTTTCTTTCTTTTATGCTATAACATCAGTAACTTCTTTCTTCTCCTCCTTTATAGACTATTAAATGTCAGTTGTCAGTTTAGCGCCCTTCCTGTCTACTTCGTCCTTCCTTCCTTGCTGTTTTGCGCTATTTTACTCATGATGGACAACCAACTAGCCCGCCAGCTCATCTTGGTGTATGAAACAGGTCGGGTTTTTTCTTTTGTAAAATTACAAACCGTAGTTTTTTTCTGTAAAGCACACAACTGAACGAAGGCAT